>PYST01000179.1:0-82481 GCA_003049485.1 Ophioceras dolichostomum
ATGCCTGAGGCACCTTCTGGGCTTGACGTGGCCTATGGCCCACTCTGCTGCCTAGAAAGGCCCACTGTAGATTCCTCCGTGTGACACAACCTGCTTTTCCACTTCTCCGCGAACTCCAAGAAATCGGTGGTGCACACCATTACCTTTGGATGCAAACAGCTTTCTGTCGGTCACTGACATATGCAGCGTTGATAGCCCACCAATGACGGATCCCTGGCGTCCCTCCGGTCCAGTATCCTCGCTTACCAACACGAAAATGGCCGGACCTACCACTCCATGAGCGCTGGGAGTATGTGATCTACACTTCACCTCGTTCTACCATCTCGGCCTACCCGCATATGCTGATCTATACTGGCTTGACAGAGTACTTCCTTCCGAACGATGATGTGGGTGGCCTCGCTCCATGCTCCCCAGCTCCAACATCCGGACCACAAGTGGTACCTAGCCGTCCACTTAGTGCGCTGCTATGTCTATCTAGGTAGCTATGTCTAACATCAGCCTTTTGCGTACTTCCATCCAGGCAGAGATTGAGCGACTCGGTATACCATTTCCTCATCTTTCTTTTCTGAGATTCTCTCCCCCTGTCTCCTGAACTGCTTGGCTAACGGTAGTGGCTCGTCGACTGTAGATCTACAACACAATGTCATGACGATGACTATCAATGGCCGACATTGCCTGTGCCCGAAGAACGACGGCGCGAACCGCGTTCTGGATATCGGAACTGGTAGTGGAATCTGGGCGATGGAATATGGTGAGGCACATACTGGGCATTCTACTTTACCCCCAAGGAGCCGGCTTGACTCCCTGCTGACATCACCAACCACAGCGGATACACATCCAGAGGCTCGAGTAAGGGCATCGCAGCAGCAGGATAAAATCAACCCCATAGCCTTTGCTCGAAACTGAATGAGACTTTACCGTGTCCCAGGTCATCGGCGTCGATCTCAGCCCAGTGCAACCGCTCTTGTATGTCCTAATGCTACTACCCGGCCCGCATCAACCCTGTGAACCCTATGCCATGCATATGTACGGAAATACTGACCGACCCTGATCAACGGTATCACCAGTGTCCCGCCGAATCTCTCCTTTGAGGTATGACAGCAAATATCCTCCGTCCCCCGAAGCACATGTTCCAGCGGACGGATCCTCACCGGTCACTGCCCTTGCACCAACACAGATCGACGATATCGAGAAGGACTGGACATGGAGCCAGTCGTTTGACTTCATCTTCAGCCGCATGATGACAGGCAGCTTCAGTGACAACGCCAGCATGGTTCAGACCGTATTCGAGTACGCATGCGTCTCCGTATCTCATCCACACCCCCGCCGCTCGGCCCCTATACCACCACTAGTAGTATCATCGTAATTTCCCTGAGCCAGACTAACATCCCGTGCTTGCACGCACTTATCCATTTACGCAGCAACCTCGAGCCTGGTGGCTACTTCGAAGCCCAAGACATGGCCCTCCCGCTGGGCTGCGACGACGGAACCCTGCTCCCGGACTCGGACCTCTGGAAGTGGATGCTGCTGGTCATGGAGGGCATGGATCGCTTCGGCCGGCCCGTCACGGCGGCGCAGGAGTGGAAAAAGATGATGGAGGACGTCGGCTTCGTTGACGTGGTCCAGACCGTCTACAAGTGGCCAACCAACCGCTGGCCCCGAGATCCGCAGTACAAAGAGCTCGGCATCTGGAGCCTGGCGAACATGGACTCTGCCCTCGAGGCTGCCACTCTCGCGCCGCTCACCCGCGCCCTGGGCTGGTCGAGGGAGGAGGTGCTTGTGCTTGTTGCAAAGGCCAGAACTCAGCTGAGGGACCCCAGGGTTCATGCCTACTGGCCTATGTGAGCGCCTATTTCCCTCCCTACCCATCCTTTCTTTGATTCTTCAGTCCTGGATACAATGACCAACTCGCTCCCTTTCCGCTCTATTTGCAGATACATCGTCTACGGGCGGAAGCCGGGCAGACCGAAATCCCCAGACGCTCCACAGCCACTTCATCCTCTAGGAGCTCCCGCTCCTTCTCCTGGTCCCGCCTACCCCCCCGCGACTGCCCCCGCCGCTGCCGGCGGTGCTGCCACTTCGTTTACCCCAGCGGCGTCAGGTCCGGCTGCTACCTCGCCACCAATGGCGGGACCCTCTTCTGCGGCCACACCAGCCGTGCTTGGTGCCTCGTCAGTCTCCCCGTCCTCGCCTCCCCGTGGCCCAGATCATGGCAAAGGAAAAGGGCCAGCGTAAAGAAAGAAAATACACACACACACACACACACACACAGAGAGAGAGAGAGAGAGAGAGAGAGAGAGAGAGAGAGAGAGAGAGAGAGAGAGAGAGAGAGAGAGAGAGAGAGAGAGAGAGAGAGAGAGAGAGAGAGAGAGAGAGAGAGAGAGAGAGAGAGAGAGAGAGAGAGAGAGAGAGAGAGAGAGAGAGAGAGAGAGAGAGAGAGAGAGAGAGAGAGAGAGAGAGAGAGAGAGAGAGAGAGAGAGAGAGAGAGAGAGAGAGAGAGAGAGAGAGAGAGAGAGAGAGAGAGAGAGAGAGAGAGAGAGAGAGAGAGAGAGAGAGAGAGAGAGAGAGAGAGAGAGAGAGAGAGAGAGAGAGAGAGAGAGAGAGAGAGAGAGAGAGAGAGAGAGAGAGAGAGAGAGAGAGAGAGAGAGAGAGAGAGAGAGAGAGAGAGAGAGAGAGAGAGAGAGAGAGAGAGAGAGAGAGAGAGAGAGAGAGAGAGAGAGAGAGAGAGAGAGAGAGAGAGAGAGAGAGAGAGAGAGAGAGAGAGAGAGAGAGAGAGAGAGAGAGAGAGAGAGAGAGAGAGAGAGAGAGAGAGAGAGAGAGAGAGAGAGAGAGAGAGAGAGAGAGAGAGAGAGAGAGAGAGAGAGAGAGAGAGAGAGAGAGAGAGAGAGAGAGAGAGAGAGAGAGAGAGAGAGAGAGAGAGAGAGAGAGAGAGAGAGAGCAAGCAAGATCTGAGCGTTGGTGGGAAGGAAAGGAGATGACAAAAATTGGCGACGATGGGATGAGATATGTGTAGGGCAGGGATAGTAGTTTCGGGCTCTGTAGGTACTAAACTTTATCGGTGAAGTGTTTGCGGTTACGCTTTTCCATAACGATGAATGATACCAACTTGCTTAGGACCAATATTCGTATTAGCTGTTCCTACTGAGTCCTTAGTACACCTACGACAGGGAGCGCGCATCATGACGCTCTTTGAAAAGCATGACACCAGATCTAGGCCATAGAGCAGAATGTAACGGTGTGTTTGATTTCGCCAATCTCTCGAATGGATTTTTTTGGCTTGAAAAGGTGCGACACAACCGTGCTAAGAGGCCATCTACTAGGCGTGCCGTTGCAAGTTAAGAGACAGGCCTCCACTTTTCAGTCCACCCTGACAGCTGCCCGGAGCGGGTCCTCACGATAATTTACTGCCCTGTGCTCACAATTTTTTCCAGTCCACGCAAACCAACCACGTTTCTTCGCTCATACTACGATCCCATCCCTGCCCAACATCATCATACCACTAGGCTAGCATCGCAAGGCGGCCTTCTTGATCTTCTCACGAGAATTCTTCACTCAGAGTTTGTGGATATCCATACCGACGTTAACGACCCACCTTCCGTGCACGATAGAGTCAAACGCATCACGAAGGAGCAAGCCGTGCAGCATTGAACTTCACACACCCCGCCGCCACAACTCTGCCTGCGGCGACCGGACGGTCTGGCCACGCCGTCTAGGTAGCTCGAAGGGCGAAGCCACCAAAGTCGATCCCAAGTTCTATATAGAAGCCGGGGCAAGCACCACGGTCCACGAAATCTCCACTGCGTAGCACTCCCGAGAGACGCGCCGATACAGCACGAAAACACCACAATCGCCTGCTACAACGCCTGGTACAACGCCTGAGACTCGGGAAACGCAGGAGCGCCCGCACCAGGGGACTACCAAATAGAACTACGCCAGTAGGGTCCATGTCTGAGACTGAACTCCACCGACCGCCAACAGTCTGTATCCTGCGGCAGGTGCATGGGAACTGGCGCAAGGAATGAGACTCGATCCTGGAATTCAACTTCGGAGGATCGATATACAAAGGCGTCAGAAGAATGAAATCTATTATTAGCTATTAGTTCTATCTAGTAGGCAGGCATCGAACTATTGGGCCCTCGCCGACAGGTATTACCTCTCCCAAGTCCCCAGGACTAGAGAGCAATACTATCTCGATGTCCTGTCACCCCTCCCCCCTTCCACCCCTCCCTTCGGACCATCCCTGCTTAGGTACTTAGAGCTCGATCGACTCACTAACCGAGCCCTCCTCGATCTTCAGACGATTGCGATCCACCAGGGCAGTCCGGAAGTCTCCGCGAACACCGTTGTCCCCAGCCCACTCGACAGCCTCCTCCACAGACCTCCAGACCATCGGCTCCATCTTGATCTCCCCCCACATCTCCTCCAGGCGATCGAAGACGGCGTAGGCGTGGAGGATGGAGTTGACGCCCCCGACACCGTTGACAGTAGTAGTAGTGCGGGTGAAGAGCTGCCAGGCGTCGTAGCCTTCCACCCGGACGACGGAGTGGATCAGGGGCGACGATGATCCGACGGCCGGGGAATCCAGCCTATCGATCAGTAGATGCGTGCCCGCATCATCGCGAAAGACGAGGCATACCTTCAACTTGCGGAGGGGGGAGGAGGTCTTCTTGGGCCTGCCCTTGGCGTCAGAGCCAAATCGGGGCACATAGGCGAACAAGCCGCGAATAAATCGGAGGCAGATGCCCTCGGAGTTTGCACCGGCAATGAGGGACAAAGCCGACGACTCAGAGGACTCATCATCAGACCAGCCGCTGTAGGTGCTGTCGGCAATGCCGCAAGAGTCGCCGTCATCCGAGGAGCCATGATATCCGTCGTCAGCATCATTAGCGGAGAGGCCGTCGTTGTAGGCCTGGCTCGGGAGAACTAGAACCTCGTTCTCAAAGATGGTCTCAAGGCTGCTCATGGTGAGGATGATACGTACCGGGTCAATAGTGCCTCTCTTGTACGACAGCAGGTTTCAGGTAACCAAGTGCTATTAAAACCCAGGCGTATTAGTCGTCAACGTGGTCAAAAACAAGGATCGGATCGGAATCTTGGACTTAGGTTACTTACTTGGAAAGCTCTTTTCATAAAGGTAGGACCTCTGGGTTGGAGGAAAGGGATCTCACGATGCGAAGGAGAGGGAGACATGCCCTCGATTTATACAACATATGGCGGTCTTCATCAGGCTCAGGGGGTAGTTCTCCAGACAAAGAGGCTCTTTCGCAGCAGCCATCACGCCGCTGCTTCGGCCGCGAAACCCCCCTGTAAGTACAAGGCTACAGGGGCTGCAGCGAACAAAGAAACAGCACACTTGAACAGCTGGATACTGCTAAAAACCACAGAATTGTAGTGCCCCATACCCTCTGGAAACCTCACGACTGTTGAAAACTAGCGAGCTTGGAACACGATGACGTGAACTTCGTTCTCATGGTCTTTGTTCAGTGTTCTCGTACGCGATGTGATACTAATTTTGGTGAGTTTTCGCAAAAACATCTACTGACCGTCCCCTTTCTTCTGACCATCAGGATCCTCTCTCATCTTGTGAGAGAAAGAGATTGTCGCTAGAGAAAGAGAGACAGGAAAGAGCGCCGTTATTCCAGGGAGGGGCGTAGATAGAATGTCTTTCTTCAGGGAGCTGCCTGGAAGACGGGAGGCGAAAAGATGTACATCTGGGCTTGTTCGGACAAAAGACTACAACATGTCCCTTTCAGCTCTGTTCTGTCCCCTATTGTCTGGAAAGGAAGAGAGAGAAGTGCATGTTTGTTCTGATGAGGGGCGTGGGATACCTGCAGGGAGCTCCCTGGGAGGTGCGGGGCGTAGCAAGGTACTGTTAGGTACATCCGGCAGAGCTTGACAAACAACTTCGTCCCCGTCCCTTTCTTCTCAGTCTCCACTATTATCCTGAGAGAAAGGTAGAGAAGGTACATGGGTGTGTCATCGAGGGTGTGTAGGATACCCGCAGCAAGTTCCCTGCTGCAGGTTGAGGTGAGTCATGGAGATGAACATGGAAAACCATCGGAATCGCAACGACACAAAGCATCACTTGTCTCCCACACTTCAGGTGTGACGGACAGACATACTACTATGCTGGGCAGATGCCACACTGAGAGATCGACCATGGCCCTACTCGACTTCTCGGGAGCGAAATCGAGATGAGGTAGGAATTTGCATGTCGAACGTGGATGGGAAATATGTTGTCAAAGAGGTACTAATTAGTAGTGTGGATTCAAGCTGGCGAGCTTACTCCCAAATTTTCGCCTATCATGCAACAAAGAAAAACAAAAACACGGCCGAGAAGAAATATGGCCATATGCCTGACAGCCACCTCAGAAATCCTAGAGACCTCCTTTTTTCAACAAAAGTACTCTCCCGCCACACTCGGAGTCTTCTCTCGTCTGTCTAGAGAGAGAGAGAGATCCCTAAGCGGCAGTATCCTCTACCCTGCTTCCCCAAGACCACCCTTCCTTCAAGGGCGTGTTGAAAGCGCACAATTCCTGGTGGTAGGAACAGCAACCATTTATATGAGTGGTCATGCGCCTCGATGCGATATAGAGCCGACAACACTAGTGATAGTATTTCCCATCATCCAAACGCCCTTGCTACCGGAGTAATCCAGCTCTGGGTATGTGCTGTCGTTGGTTCGCTTTTCCATCTGTTCTCAGACTCCCTTCTCATGGGAGCGTGTAGCCGCCGTCAATGATTATGGTGGCCCTGGTCCTGTACGAGCAGGCATCGCTTGCCAATCAGACGTATGCCTACAGAGAACGGGAGAAGAGTCTGTCAGAAAGCCGTACTAGTAACGTTGTTGGGCAGATCTCGGCCAGCGGAGAAAAGGAGCTGAAGGGGGCTTTGCTTCCACTCTTGGGCTCCGCGGCATCGGCTATGCGTCAAGCCGGGATCACACCCATCCACGCGTCTCGGATCTCCTGGTTTTGGAACGTGAGCACCGTGTCGTAGTACGTACGGCCATGGTTGGCTAGCTGGCTGGCCCCTTGCCACCAGTTGACACGTAGGGTCGACACCTGAGAAGAACAAGGGAAGTAGGGGGGTCACTGTCCGTCATGATGAACCCAGAAGAGATGGCGTTCACCCCGCGAAGTCAACCCACTCCACAGCCGGACTCTTTACCAGATGCACAGCAGCGAGCGGCCTTGGCCGAGTTATACGCGGCCTGGGTCTTCGGGATGTTGACCAGCGTGGCGCTCACGCTCGCCGTGGCGATCAAGTTCCCCTTACCTTAGTCCCTGAACACCTTCCCGGCCGCCTATGTCGTACACACGACGCCGTCGCAGTAAGACGGGCGCGCTGTTGGCCCTCCAAGCCTCCTCCGTATAGTCCATCGCCAGGATGTTGGCGCACACGCCCGCGCTGGCAACCACGACGTCGAGTTTTCCTCTGCCGAACCCGACCGCCACGCGCTGCTGGATCACCTCGAGGCCATCGGCGCGGTCCGAGACGCTGCACTTGAAGGCTTCCACGCATGAGCCGGTGGTGGCCGCGATCTTGGCGACGGCTTCATGGGCGTCCGTGCCGGTCAAGTAGGGCAGCGTCACGTCGGCTCCGGCCTCGGCGATACCATGCCGATGCCCGCGCCGCCCGTCACGCACGCGATCTTTGCCCTTGAGCGAGAACTGCGAGGGAACAGGGGCGCTGACGTCTTCGGGCATGAAATGGGGCATTCTAGTAATGAACGAACGATGTTGCGAGGTGATAAGAGGTCCTATTGAAAAAAGGCACAATAGTATGGTTGACGTTGACAAGGAGAGGAGAGGAGTTGACGCGACGAGCGGTGCTTGTACGTGATGATCAGGAATAGTAGGAGTGCAAGGGAAACAAGCAGCCAAGAATGGATGAAACCTACAAAGAGGACAACTGGAAGCAGATTACCACACCAAGGGGGTTTTTGTACCCAGGGCGCACATGGCTTTGATGACAGGTGTTGAAATCCCCTCACTTTGAAAAAGAAAGGACGCTCACATGTTTGCTCTCATCTGCTGCCCTATCAACCGTTCTTCGCTGGCGCAGCTCCAAAAACCTTCCTCGAGTAGTCACGATGGGAGTCAAGCCCGCAGCAGACGCGTCAAGGAACGTATGTGCGTCCATTCTTCCCAAAGCGGCAGTGACCAACAACAAAACTTCCCAGTTTTCTCCCCCGTTGGGACTTCACTCACGCGAGCAACCCCAACCCACAAGGTGCTCCTCCTCCTCCTCGTCGCGTAGTAAAGTTTCCCGCGGATCCCCCCAGTTTTCTCGGCTCGTCCCACAACAAGCATTGAGACAAACCAACTCGACCGGACCCCCAACTTCAACAAGGCTCCTTCCCGACCAAGCGAGCGGCCTTCCTGACGTGCAGATAGATCCCTGCCACCACTTTCGCGATTGCCCTCAAACCCATTCTTAGCCCTGCCCTGTCTCCAACCGTTCACCAGGAGCAGTACTACTAGTACATTCCAGTCTGCCTCCGCTACTACAATTTCCTGATCTGATATCTCTTCGACCCTTTGTTTTCAAACCCATCCTCGCGCTGCCCTCCTGTCCCTTTTCCGATTCTTTACAACAGCCGAAAATCAAAGATGAGCTTCTCGCTGCCGGTACGAACGAAGAAGCACGGACGGGACCCTGAAGACGACGAGGAACTTGGCGGTGTCCCTCCCAAGATTCAACGTTCGCAGATGAGCTGGTACATACGACTATCTCCCTTTTCCCTTTTCTCTCTATCCATTCAGGTGTTTTTCACCTTTCACCGTTCTCTTTTCTCCTTTGCCTACTTTTCTTCTGCTTTTATCGTTTCTTTTTTTCTTTCCTCTCCTCTCTTTCCCGCTTCTTTCCCTTTCCTTTACTACTTGCTTGACCTTTTCCAGCCTCCCCTCGCCAGCTGGAGTCGAACGTTAGAAGAGGTGGCGGCGGTTCCTTCCTTTGTTGTGGATCGTCCAACTTTCAATCTTCTACCCAGCCACTATTATCCAATTACCTATTACTATTCAAAGATGTGCATTACTGACAAATGTCTGACAATCCTGGTATCCCGCAATTGGCCACGCAACGGCTGACGATGTCCCCAACTGTTCGAACGTTTGCGCCATGCCCAATTCTTGCAGCCCGCTCCTGGGGCTGACGCTGGGGGCAATGTTCCCCCGGCGCCCCTAGAGCGGGACCGAGACCGCGAGGCTGAAGAAGAAGAGGAAGAAGACGAGGAGGAGGAGAGGGCATTCTTCCTCCAGCGGTTTGCAATGCGGCTGGGAAAGGAGTCAGCGCCTGGATAGCAAGGGATAGCAAGGCCGGCGGGGACTACCTCTGGTACGGCGCCAAGTACTACGAGCAGGCGCTCCAGCAACTCCCTGCCGCGCTGACCGCGCAGGCCGAAGGCGAAGAGGACACTCCCATGGAAGGAATAGTCGGAACGAGCACCTCAGCGGCGACAGTGGCAGCATCAGCAGAGATAAAGGGCTCGACGACAACGACGGAGACCGATCGACGCTGTCAGCTCGTCGCCACCTGTATCTTGATCGAATACGAACGCCTCAGTGCCACGATCGCTGGTTGGGCCGTCCATCTAAGCAAATTCTACAACCTGCTGCTGCAGACTATGGATGGCGCCACTAGCTCCATCTCCATGTCCCAGTCCTCAACGCTGACGAAGCCGCTATTTTGGTTCTTCGTTGTCCATGGTATCGATCAGTCTTGTGAGTTTTCCTGCTTCGCCGTCCTTGATTCGCCCCTTTTACCTACCTAGGTAGGTAGCAATTGCCGTGGTGTACCTGGGTAGTTTCTAGGTACATAATACCATGAGCCTCATAGCTAACTTCTTTTTCAAACATGTCCAGTCGTGTCGGGTTCTCTTACGCGACTCGATCCGAATAATATCTCCCTCTGGCGCAGTGCCGGCGGTCTACCCCTCGACGATCGCGGCTGGTTGCTCGCCAACCCCTCTGACGGCGGCGGCCAGCCATCAGCCGCGTCTCTACCGTCTTCTACATCGAACACGTCCTCTGGAACTGACTATTACTGCGGCCTCACTGACGAGACTCTCATTTGCCACCTCCTCCGTCTCGTGAACAAGGTCGTCAACCTCCGAGCTGCTGCGGCAGTCGGCCGCCAGAGCCCGCCGCCTGCTTCGACATATCAGTCCGTGTCTACAGCGCCCGCCCCTGAGCTGCTCCCCAAGGACGAGGACGAGGAGCAGCAGTGGGCCATCATCACGTCTGAGGTAGACTCGTGGTTCGTGAAGCTCCCGCCCTCTTTCTCGCCCGACACCACCCTCCGCCAATCATCTTCCTGGGTGGTTGAAGCCTGGTACTCCAGCGACGTCCACGCCGTGGCCATGATGTACTACCATGCCGCGCGCATGCTGCTCCTCCAGCACCACCACCGCAATCATCATCACGACCTGCTGCGCCAGCAGCAGCAGCAGCAGCAGCAGCATGCGGCAGAGATCCTCGCCATCGCGCGAGGCAGCGGCAGTAGCGGACAGCACAGCGTTGGCGTCAGGGCCCACATGCTGCAGCCCTTGTTCGTGGCGGGAGGGGCGTTGCGGGAGGAGGGGAATGTCGAGCATATGGAGCTGCAGGAGCTCCTGGAGGGGATCGAAGACGATCTGGGCGTTGCTACCTCGTATCGGAACAGTGAGCTAGCGAGTGAGTGGGAAGACTGGTAGAGTATGAAGGGATTTGGCTGGGAGGGGAGAGAGGAAAGGGGGGGAAAGGCTAAAGCAGATGGGAAAAGAAAGGAGAGGGAAAAGGCCAAAGGAAAGGAAAGGAGCATCTGGGCATTAGTTAGTGGGGGGTGAAAGTTAGGGGGGAGTGCTGTTTGATGTAGGTGAGGAGGTCCGGGCTGCTTGTCTACCTGGTAGTACCTCAAAGGAAATCTGCTTAAACGCAACCCCTGTATTATTATCAGTTCAGATTCGAGACTAGAGCAGCCGGCGGCGTCCATGTTTAAGTCTACCTGAGTACATACAAGTAGGTCGTCTTGATGTGTTATTTCCACGTGCGTGCGTGGAAAGGTGGTGGCATCCCGCCCGCCTGCCAGAGTTACGCAACCATCAGCGTCGTCCCCCTATCTCCTGGATACTAGTGTCAGTACACATCGCACGTTGTTTTTTATGCCATGCAACGGAAGAATCCAGTCGTATTGCCGCTCGCCAATGTCTTTACCATCGCATTGCTGCATGTGGCGGCTATAGCGAGTCTAACTCTAACTCTCTCCTGTGGGCTGTCTGACCCGTCAGTTTCGTCCGTCGGGTCTGATGAACATCGGACCGGGCCGACCCCAGTAAATCCCGGTCCCATTGACAGACCGAGTGGCCACGCATGGGGAGCGGGGGATCGACATATTGACGATTGACTCGACTCTTGTTAATCTTTTCTTTTCTCTCTTCCTTTCTTCTTTTTTGGTCCCTCGCGGCCTAACTGACGAATTATCAGCCTAGGCTCTGTGTTTGGCCAATGCCCCGCCCTGAAGACCAGCACAAGACCTCCGAGTCAACTCACGACACAAACTACCCGTGCCGTGCAGGCACCTATGATCGACTACCAGCTACGGAATAGGTCAAACCGCTACAGGTGGTCATGGGAAAATGGCGACTTTGGGAGAAGCGTGCTCCTTATTTTGGTCAGAAAACCAAACTGTGGTGTTTCCTGGATTAAATTGACCTGCAGTGAAATGAGGCATCCAAGAGGGGTTGCGGTGGGAGCTGCTGCCTGGGAGGCCTCAGCGAACCACCATGGTTTTGGTGGTCAAGTGGTTCGCGAGGGCAGGAGATTCGCGTCTGGAAGGCGCAGCGCAGCCGCCCAGCGCACCACCCAGAGAGTCGAGAAACCCCCATGATCCTTCCGATCCTTTTTTTTCTTTTCCTTCTCCTCTGTTCAATTGAATGCCTACCTACGTGGGTACTACGCAAATAGAGGCGGAATTATCGCAAATAGGGTCGCTTTTCAATCATCACTTTCTTTTTCCTGGCTTGGCCTGCCTCGTCTGAATTGCTTCCCTCTGCCTCCCCCCTTTTTTTTATTTTGGTGTTTGCCGCCTTCTCGTCCGCGGCGGGCCACCGTCTGCTCGACCTCTTTCTGCCGCGTGCAATGGATCCTTTCAAAATGCCTTCCCCATTCGACGAGTCCTGCATCAAGTACCATACAGATGTAGGCGGCAACTCCTCGCCTCTGTCAGGCGACGTGATGGCTCCCCATTTCGCACAGGGTTACGCACAGGGGAATATCGACGCCCCAAAGCCTAAGAGGAGACGAATAGAGGGCACGGGAGGCCCCTCTGTGCCGCCTGGCACCCGTACCGCCGCCGCCACGACGTTTCCCTCTAAGCTCCTTAGCCTCGATGATCTGCCCACTCTTTGCTATCCTCCTCAAGCCACAGACTACAACGACGCTTCGTTCCTCGGCGGAGCGCCGTCGCAATATTACGGCTTTCCCAACATTCCATACCCATGGGATTCATCTGCTCGAGATACAGCCGTTGGAAGAAAACACCTACACTGGATCAATCGTGACCCATCGGTGTTCACCGGGGAGGCGCAAAGGCCCATCCAGCAACAGCTCACGTGGAGTGATGAGTCTGAAGCTTCCGTCCCCTCGATTCGATACAGTGAGTCGTCGCAAAGGCCCATCCAGCAACAGCTCACGTGGAGGAATGAGCACAGCGAGTCGTCGATCGACTCGTCAATCAGCTCGGCGTGCGAGACTCTATCCCCTGTCAATACCGAGGTTCCTGCCTCAAACTTCGAGAGTCTCTCTGCAACGGCTTCTCGCTGGTCCAGGGGACCCAGTCCGCTTCGGAGCATCAGCTCGGCGCCCTCAGTCGATCCGGCCTCGACGAGCTACGCGGAGTGGGCGACTGCTCCACCTCTTGCGGCCGTTGCATCCACAATCGACAGCCATCCGTCTGCGGGGCGCGATTCCGAGCAGCCGGGCACGCTGTTGGAAGAGCGGCCAGAACAGCTACGGAGGGATTCCTCCTCGTCCTCTGGACTCGCTGGGCCCGTCCCCGGACGCGTAGGCGGCTCCCACAACTGCAACTGGGCCTCCTGCATTGCACCAAGCTTCCAGACTCGAGAAGGACTCAACTGGCACGTTAAGGCAGACCATCTTCTGATCTGCCCAGTCCCTGGCTGCTGCGAAGATGACTTCCAGAGCAAGAGGATCCTGGACTCGCATATCCGAGTGGTTCACCCCGTAGATGACAGGTTCGACGCCTTCTACAGCCGGACCAAGAGCAACAGGAGTGTGACACCTAAGACCATCCTTCCATCACTCCCAACCCCAGCTCCTACCATTGTAGAAAAAGCCCTCACTGTCATAGACCTGACAGAGGAAGAGGCGGAGGAGAACGTCTCCACACCGACAGCGCCGCCTGTCGACGCTCCGAAGGCCCCAAAGGACTCCCCCGAGGAGAAAGCATTGAAGATGATGTTATCAATTGCGACCTCTAAGAGGCGGTGCAGCGAACAGTTGAGAAGCGTGTTGGAGAAGCGAGCTGCGAAACAGCGCTCAGCTGGTAGGTTTCCCGCCCAAAGCCCTCTTCACCAACTTTCCAATTTCCCCATCACCCCAGAACGACACACTACCAAGAAAACCCTCTCGAGCTGGCGCCCCAATACTGACCACCGCTCAGGTACGCCCCGGTCCCTCGTAAACACGCCACGGTCCGCCGACAGCCCGCAGGACCACTACTACAACAGCATGTCGCGGCTCCTAGAGTATGCGACATTCCCGCTGATATGGGAACACAGCGTGCTTCCATTCCTCGTCGAGTTTATCCCAAAATGGTGCGGCCCCGGGCATGTCATCAGCGTCAGCCGTACCAAGGGGCACCAAAACGCACGGCGTATATGCATCATGACCCCCGACGAAGTCTCGCGTGCCCGTCGGCTCACCATCGCTGGACACGTTCGCGACCTCCTGCCAGTGGCATACCGATCACACGCGAGCTTCTTCTTCTCCGAAGGCGTGGTGCAACGCCTCGTGTGGGCACGCGGTTTGGGACCCTCTCACCTCGACGAAGTGTGCGCACCCCGAAACCCCTTCTGCTACCGCAGCCCATGCATGGGCGACAGCATCGGCGCGGTAGCGGCGGCAGACAACGACGACGACGGCGAGGTCACCGCTACCCTTGGTCCCAGTCTCGTCGTCGGCGGTGCGAACTACTGGCTGTGCAACTTTCACCCATTCGAGACCGTCTACCACGCCCGGGACGCCGTGACAGTAGAGCATCCTGCGCCCATGGACCGACAGCGGTGCATTGACGAGGACCACGACGCCCTCCTGCAACAAAGCGATGACGAGGACGGCGAGGAGGATGAGGAGGACAACAGCAAAGACAACAACAACAGCAAGGACAGTAGCCAGCGGCCACCCCTGGTCTTCAAGCTCGGCACCGTAACCGCCACATCCGGGATCGATCTCAAAACAGCTCGCCTATCTCATGAACCCTACTGGGAAGACAACTTCAAATCCCCGCCATTCGTCACGACAGACTGGACGCTCGTCTCGTCCAACCGTCCGCGCCAGGCAAACATGCTCCGCAAACTGCCCTCCTCCCGCCCATCCGCCACATCCGCCTCCTCCCCATCGCCTCACCAACAAGAAGTCCCCGTCACCACCACATCCCCCATAACCCCCAGTTCCACCGTCCTCGTAACGGGCCGAACATCCGGCCACCAGCGCGGCCTCGTCTGTGAGTCGCCCGCCTACGTCGACGGCGCCGCCTCGGGCACAGGATACGCCACGCGAGAGTGGTACATCGAAGACCCTGCCTTGTATCTGGACGACGACTCCCCCTACGATGAAGACTCCTGGATCCGCGGCGGCGTCGGCGTCACGGGCGACAGCGGCGCGGCCGTCATCGACTCCGAGACCAACAGCCTCGTGGGCCAGCTCTGGGGACGGAACGCCTACTACGGCCCCGGACCGCGCCGAGCGTTCTTCACGCCCATCTCCGATATCTTCGACGACATCCAGGAGAAGTGCGGGGAGAGCCGCAGGCCGACCCTGCCGATGTACAGGGACGAAGGGGAGAGGTGGGTCGTGTACCCGGAGTGCAGGCCATGCTTCGACCGAGCGAGCTACCTGGACAGCAGGCGGAGCTCGAGGGAGAGTTTGAGGAGCATGATCGGCGGCGCGGCGACGTCGTCGAGGGGAGGCGCTGACGGGCTGCCGCCTGCCACGGCGGGGGAGACGCCGCAGAGCCAGGATGTGACGGAGCTCTTGACACCGAAGGACTCGCATTTGGGAGCGGGATGGGTTCCGCCCGCGACTGTTCCTATGTCGCCCCTGGCGGCGCCGTCGCTGCATGGCTTCATGGCGATAGGCAGCAGCGCCACGGCGCCAGGCAGCGGCGAGGGAGCAGTTGTTCGCGGGCCGTCCCATGCTGCCGCCGAGCCGCTTCGCACTTCGGCTTTCCTGTCGGAAATGGTGGGTCCGTACGCCATACAGCTGGATGACAACGACCTCTATGACGACGGTTATGGGTACGGAACTGGTGGTGGTGGTGGCCTCAACAGCTCCGGCAAGACACCGGAGGGACCATGCTCTGCACCAACCTGCCATTCGATGAATTCTGCACCAACCCCCTATTCGATGATGGTAGCCCCGGTTATGATGACGAGGAGCCTGAGCAATGGAGGGGACAGAGAGAACACCAAACGACGACGTCTGGTCTAAATCCTCTCTCCCGCACGATGCAATGTGGGACGATGCAAGAGGGGTTTGGTCGCTGGAATGCATCACTTGTTTATGGTCGAGGAGGGATGACACATGAAAGTCACCCGGCTACCTGCAGACGACCCATATAGCCGACAGACGATGCACACTCTGGCGGGTTTCTATCTTTCTCCTTTCTATCCCGGGAAGCCCCCACGCGCCATCTTCCTCGCCCTCTGATCCCGGCGATTATGGTTTGCTCTCGACCCTTTATTCGCCTCCTTCCTTCGCCTCGCCTGCTCAGTCTCCCTCTCGCCCGTCGGGCCAGCCACATTGCCGGCTCCTCCTCTACCTCCACCTCCACCTCCACGCCCTCCTCTACCGCGGCCACGACCTCTATTAGCACCACCGCCACGAAACAAGGAAGCGCCCCCACTACCGTCTCCTTCCGAGTCCTCCTCATTCCCAGACGTGCCAGGATTAGCCCGCCACGCCGTCGGCGCCAGCTCGTTCTGCGCCCCCGTGAACATCGCGGCGCGGCTCTCCAGCCTGCGCTGCTTGTGCGGGTCGCGCGCTAGCATGAGCGCCCAGCCCTCGAGCGCCTCGTCCGTCATTCCCGTCTCGTCGCGGAGGCGCTGGCGGGGCAAGCCCTTCCGCGTCGCCGCGTCGCGGTCGAACACCCGCGGGTCGGCCTTCCACGCCTTGAAGAGTATCTCGTCCTCTGCCGCCGAAAGACCGGTGGGGTCGCGGATCGCGTCGGCCTCGCCCGCCGCGGCGTCCACGGTGCCGCCCACGTCCTCGGCGTCGTAGGTGTCGTCGCGCTCGTCGTCGTCCGAGTCGAAGGCCGCAAGCGCCGAGAGGATCGCGGCCTTGTCGGGCGCGGCGGACCTGTCGCGGAGGATGTCGTCTGCGGTCCGGTCTGGGTTGTGCTTGCCGAAGTGGAGCTTGGACGCGTCCACGGCGAGTCTGTCTAGTTCGTCGTCGTCGAAGATGTTGCGGCGCGAGGGGAGAATGTGTTGTTGTTGTTGTTGTTGTTGGGTCCGGCTTAGTTGTTTTTGAAGAATTGCTGGCGTTGGCGGCGGTGGAGGCGGGAGGTCTGCTTGACCGGTGTTTGATGGGCTGTAATTTTTGGACGATTTTATGAGGAATTAGTATGTACTTGCACACGCAAAGAACAAGCGACGGGTGCAGGAAGGACCAATAGTGGGAAACTTAATGATGCGAATGATAACTGACAGTTCCTCGCTCCTGTCGACGTTCTGCAGGTGATCTGGTAGCGAGTCGTCCAGTAGGTGAGCGACGACCTGCTCTGGGTCCTCGCCGTATTCGTCCAGAAGCTTGGAGACAAAGGCGGAGCCCAGTTCCGGGAGAAGATCCTGGACCTGGGTGATTTGTGCCATGCGCCTGGCATGCATCTCTTCTGAAGGCGTGCCGATGTCGAGGGCGACCCCTTTGCCCTTCTCAGCCCGCCGCCTGACCAGACGTTTTGGGGGCCTCATCCCGACTCCAGGCTTCTTGAAAGCCACAAGGTCCTCTAGTACGGCTTTCGTGCGGCTGATTGACGGGCCCTCTTGGCCGGCCGAGTCGAGTCGACGCTCGATCTGACTGAGTAGCGGGGTCGAAGTCACAAGTTCAGAAACAAGAGAGCTTGTGCTAGCATCTGCGGAGACCGACGCGGCAGCCTTGAGGGCGTAGAGCTGATCCGTAAGCAGTCCTACGTGCCCGCCATCTGCTAAGCCGAGGAGGCAAAGGTACGCAGTGGAGGCGACGACGTTGCGAAGGGACGGGCTGCCGGTGTCGTGGAAGCAGCCCACGAGTCCGTCGAGGAAGTCGCTGCCCGCCATCATCAGGGCCGCCGCCTGCGTGTCCCTAGCGAGGAGGAAATTGAGCCTGTCCAGAGTCGCCTCTAGCGACGCAGCCGCTGATGCGTCGTCCAAGTCGCGTATCAGTGACTTCTTGACAGCGGCGACGGATGTCTCCAGCACAGCGCGGTTGGGAGTCGGCAGAGAAGACAGCAGCGATGTTGTGCGCTTCTTGCTGTGAACGCGGCACACGTCCGCAATGAAATCCCACTGGAGCAGCGAGCTCAACGCAGCGGATTGATGAGCAGTTACCGGGGACTGCAGCAGTCGGCTCGTGACGCCAAAGATGCCTCTAAGTAAAGGCTGTGCTCCGGTGGCGGGGCCCAGGACTGCTGGACCTGACTGGGCAGTTTCGCGCGAGACTGCGACTAAGAAGCCGTACAGGGACTCATCAGGCCGCGAGAGTCGGTTGAAGTCTGCGTCGGAGAGTGCGAGGTGTGCCTCGGTCAAGGAGGTCCACGCTGCCACTGCTGTAGCCCAGTCATCGGGATCGACTTGGGCTTGCAGCTCTGCGCTGGGAAATGGCGCAAACGGCGGTAGTAATGGGATCGGAGGAGACATGGCTAGTCGTTGGTGTGATGGCTCAGTCGTTGTCGCCAGTTTGGCACGAAAAGGGGTACCTACCAAAGAGGCAAGCTATAGCATGGAAGACAGGGATGGCCGCCTGCTGCACAAGCTGCAAAAGAAGACGTAAGAACTAGAAGATTGAGAGCTCCTCTGGGCGGCATCCCGTTCCGAGATAAATAGTCCTCCTACGGGTCTGTCATCATTGAGATTCTAGAGCTTCAATGGATTGAATATGCCTATTCCCTGCCTCCCAAGAATTTGTCTTCGCCGTTTGACTCAGCATTGTTAGGCTGGTTCGAAATGGTTCATCGTGAGCTCATCTAGGTGGGCAGGTCCAGACCCCACCATGTTGAGATGCAGCGCTAGTTCGCTTTTGGCCTAGTGCGACTCCAATCCCCGGAAGCCCTACGAGCTGGGCCCCACTAAAAAAGTTCGGCCACACAAAGTCACCAACTCGTCGAAATCAATCTGCTTCCATACATACCACCAAGCACGCACGTTGAAGCCATCAACAACCAAAGTCCCATCACTTTACCGTGACCAAACAGTCCGAGTCGTGGGATATTTTCCTTTCCAACAACCGTCAAAATGTCGTACAACAAGCCCGAGAAGGACTTCGGCGAGGCGCCGGTCAGTGATTGATGCCCACCCCTACCTCTACCCTCTACCCCTCCTTCCTCCTCTCGCGAAAGGGGTAGAAGACGCCAGCCACTTCGCAGATATAGAGACACGAGAGAGAGGCAAAAAGAGAGACAAGAAAACAGACAGCTGACCCCCTCCGCAGAAGACGCACAAGATCCGCATCACCCTCACCTCGCGCAAGGTCGCCTCGCTCGAGAAGGTCTGCACCGAGCTGATCGAGCGTGCCAAGTCGAAGGACCTGCGCGTCAAGGGCCCCGTCCGCCTCCCGACCAAGACCCTCAAGGTCACCACCCGCAAGACCCCTTGCGGTGAGGGCTCCAAGACCTGGGACTGCTACGAGATGCGGATCCACAAGCGTCTGATTGAGTGCGTTTTTTGCTTGATGCATAACTGTTTGTTGTTCGCCGGGGGAAATGACGAGAAAGAAAGAATCACACTGACTGACTCTTTGCGCAACCCTCCAAACAGCCTCAACGCCCCCACCGAGATCGTCAAGCAGATCATCATCAACATCGAGGCCGGCGTCGAGGTTGAGGTCACCATCGCTGCTTAGGGAGGCAAGGGATTCGGTGGTCCGGACAATTCGCAGAGCCAGAAGACGGAGATGTGGTTTTAAACAACGCGATCTTTCTTGCGCGGGAAGATGGCAAGATGCTGCGCTGCTCCTTCGCATGATGCGTAAGCGCTGCAAAGCGTGTTTCTGATTGCCTCACCTAGGAACCTTCTGGGACGGACGGACGGACGGACAACCTTTCCACATAAAGTGATAAGGAGTAAAGACAATACGACAACCAAAAACAACTGCGCAGTGTGCCATGCTGTGGCTGATGCTCTCTGACCTCTGTGATGTCTCCTACGAAACAGAGAGGTGTTTGTTTCTCTATCTAAAACCGGCCCAAGATCTATGGGTATGTGAATGTACAATTGGGAGTTCAACGATGAAGTTCTGAGCAGTCCATGAATGCCTTCCATATCGTAGCGACCCTGCAATATCCGAAAGACTCCGGCCAACCCGAGAACATGCTCTCGTCCCTAAACGCCTTGCGGAATATGCAGCAGATGTTCGCCAAAGAATCTATGGAGACGTAAGTACCAACCACCAACAAAAATTGAAAATCATGAGCACACACATAGAAGAGAAGAAAACAACCCATCCATCATCACAGATCCGTTTTCACCGGTTTAAAAATCCCAAGAGCACCACTCCCTAAGCGGCGGCGTCTCAGGAATCACGCCCCCCGCAAACCGCTTAGTACCAACAAAGACCTCGTACGCGGCCTTCGTCTCCCGATCGTCGTACAGCGACGGCGGGGACCCCTCGGTGTCCTTATAGTACGCGGGCGGGCCGTCCGGGTTCCAGATCCGCACGACGGAGCCGTCGAAGTTCCGCAGCACGGGGAACGGCTTCCCGGCGTTCTGGCCCTCGCGGGGCGTCTGGTAGGCCACGGATTTGCCCTTGAACGTCGCGAGCGTGCCGTCTGAGTGCTTGGCGAGGTAGGAGGACGCGGGCGGGTGCTGGCGCGTTGCTGTGGGGGCGTAGGGGCTGGTGCCGGAGGCTGGCGCCCCTGCCGTAGTGGTGGTTGTGGCGCCGCCGAAGGGGGTGGTTGCTGTTGTTGTTGCAGCGGGCTTCATCAGCGAGAAGGGATTGGCCGGGGCGGCCGCAGCTGTGGCTGTGGCTGCTGCGCCGAACGGGTTCGAGGCGGCGGCAGTCGCTGCAGGTGCAGAAGAGGACGGCGCGCCGAAGCCGGATGGTGCCGTAGGTGTCGTGAGGGACATCGACATGTCCATCGACGTGTCTGGCGCCGGGGCGCCGAAGGCGTTGGGATTAGGATTGGTAGACGGCGCGCCGAATGCGCTTGTCGTTGTTGTTGCTCCGAACGCACTCGGCTTCGCGCCGAGGGCAGAGGGTTGGCCGAATCCGCTTGTACCGCCGCCACCCAGTGCCGATGGTTGTCCGAACGCGGTCGGGGGCCCTACTGCGGCGCCGAAGGGATTGGCGGGGGCAGCTTGTGCTGTACCACCACCCATCTGGCCGAAGGGGCTCGCGCCGGCGTTGTTGTTTGCCATGGCCGAGAAAGGGCTTGCGGTTGTGGCCGCGCCGCCGCCGCCAGCTCCAAACGGGTTTGGTTTAGCGCCGAGTGCGGAGGGCTGGCCGAACGCTGAGGTCCCGCCGCCCATAGGCGCTGCCGCCTGCCCGAACGCAGGAGTGCCGAAGGCGCTGGGACGCGCGCCCATCGTGGAAGGCTGGCCGAAGGCTGATGTGCCGGCGCCGAGGGCTGATGGTTGGCCGAAGGCGGAGGTGCCGCCTCCTCCTCCTCCAAGCGCAGAGGGCTGGCCGAAACCAGATGTTGGCTGGGAGGGCTGCCCAAAGGAAGGCGTGCCGAAACCGCCGGGCTTGGGCTGGCCGAACGCAGTGGGCTGGCCGAATCCTCCGCCGCCGAATCCACCTCCTGTCGTTGTTGGTAGATTTGTGGGCTGGGCACCGAAAGCATTGGCTGTCCGCCCGACCGCGAAGGTGCTGCCGTTCGTGTTATTCTGGAGGGTGCTGTTCCGGTTCGGCGTCTTGTGCTGCGCGCCGAGGACGAACTGTATCGCGCTATCTATGTTGTGCACGGCGTTTTGGATCTGGTTGTTGGCGTCTTGCTTGAGGGCTTCGATCTGGTTGAGCTGTTTTGGATTTTTTTTCGTCCCCAGAGAGAGGAGGGAAAGGAGGATGTCAGCTCATGCTTAGATTGGTGCGAGGTGCATGCACTCCAGTTACTGGCTGGCTCATGGGGACAGACCAGGCAACTAGTGAAAGTTTAGGGAAGACAACATACCGCGCCTTGGGGGTTCCCTGTCAAGAGACCCTCCAAGTACACCAACCGGATCTCCTCGTAGCTCTGTTCACGGGGGAAGCCACCGAACAGCTGTTCTGGAGCGTCGCGGCCGGGGCCGTATGAGGACAGGATCCATTCTGGCTTGTCGTCCGTGAGATCCTTCAGGAGTATGTCCTTGCTGAGAGCGAAAGGAAGTGCCGGTTCTGCTCCATTCATCGTGTATCAGAACAAGGCCGAGTCGACTCGCGGGATGGATGTCCAGGAACCGAATGCAAGCCGCGCCGACTGCCAGAAGGCGCCCAGAAGGAACCACGCCTATCCACCGGGACTCACCTTGACCGCGACCAAACCCACCACCAACGCCGCCGCCACCCCCGAAAGCTCCTCCACCACCGCCGCCGCCGCCGAAGGCAGAGAATCTGTTCGCGTTCGCATTTGGGTGCTCGAACTTGCAGCTATCTGTTGGTCCAAGTTACGAAAGGGTTAGCTCTAGTCCCAAACCCAGCCAGCCTAGCATCCACGATTCCAGGGCGTGCAAGCAGGGGTGGCGCATACGTACTGCCGTTTTTGCAATATCCGCTCTGGAAGAATTTGCAGATCGGTCGCGACATGGCGTGTCTTCGAGCTGTTTACCACTGGCTGGCGGCCAGGGTACCTAAGGTAGGTTTACGGGCTACTAATTCGTTGCTTCCCTGGGTCAAGATATCGGATTGAGAGGGGTCGAGCGATAGACCGGGAATAGGTCGGTGGAAGCGCAACAGTCCTCGCAGCGCCGTCCGTTGGTTAATTGGTGTCGCGAGGAACAGGTAGCTATCAACGTGTAGGTATTCTCAAGGAAGGTCCGTTGGTCGGAGGTCGTAAGGTTTTGTTTTCGTCAATGCCTTTCGCGACCGGCCTCTTCCAAAAAGCTTAGCTGCAGGAACCTGGCAGGCACGGACCACCCCCGCATTTCCAGCATGTCAGGGCCACTGGACCAGTGAAAATGTCTCCTATCCCGGCAGTTATCTGATGCTCACATCCAACAAAACTTCCGATTCCTCAATGGTTCCTTTCACTCTTTTTCGGCAGCTATGTACAATTACCAAGAAGTCAGACACGCATTTACAACCATCACCGATAAAACCCTCTGCTAGACTGACTATCGAACACAATCGCATTCGTCCATTCATTCAGTCTTCAGTCCGTCCCGTCCCATCCCGTCTTGTCAAGTCCCGCCACGGCCACGGTCACATCAATCTCACGCCAAAGTCCCTTTTACCATGGGGATCATCTGCCCATCGATAAAAGCCTGGCTCCTCCACGCCGACCAGTCGTGGTTGAACAGCCCCCACGACTCCTCGTAGTCCTGCCTTCCCGAGCGGATGTAGTAACTCCCCGCGAGCACCCAGATGAAGAACCCGGCCTTCTGCGCCGCCATGTAGCTCGCGATGCAGCTCGCGTACACGCCCCTCCACGTCGTCGAGTCCATCTGGAAGCCGTACTCGGTCAGCAGCACGGGGAACTTGTTCATCGCCGACGACGTCAGCGCCTGGAACCCGTTGTTGTACAGGTTGTTCTGCAGGCTCGTGCAGCTGCCCTGCGAGTTCTCGTAGTTGTGGATTTCCAGCACCAGCTTCGTCGTGCCGTAACCTGGGAAATCCCCGAAGGAGAACTTGCCCGTCCCGGGAGATAAGGCCTCTCCCCGGACGACGGGCGTCAGGAACGTGTCGAAGCTGAGGCCCGAGAGGAAGATCAGGGGGTCCCTGTTCGCCTTGTTGATGGCGTCCGCCCCTTGCTTCACGTAGGTGTACCACGTCTGCCAGTTGTACGTGTTGCGCGCCGCGCCCGAGGAGGGCTGGCGCGGCTCGTTGCGGAGGGACATGCTTGTGAAGGCGGGCCATCTCTTGCCGTGCTCGGCCATGTAGGCCAGGCCGCGGAGCCAGTTGGACACGTTGAAGTCCCGGTCCCCCCACCAGCCGTTGCCATCGTCAGTGGAGCAGCACCAGGCGGCGCGGGACATGTGGTTGTCTACGTGAACGTAGATTTGTTGCTTGTAGCACTCGGCTGCGACGGCGTCGAAAACCTGATGTTTTGGCATTCGAATGTCAGTCGTCAGTCGGCGTTTCTTTGCCAGTTTCCGGTCGTGCCCCCAAGTGAGGAAGGACCATGCAGGTTCCAGCCCTTAACCCTAGGCCTGTCTCCCACCTACAACTCTTTTCTTCTTGCCCTCCATGCCATTGGCTATCACTCACCTGCAGTCTAGTCGTCTTGGCTGTGAACTGCGGGTTCTTGGACAAGAATTGGTTCAGGATCTTAGTGCCATTAGCCTGTCCCAGTCCCTGGACGAAGGCCTTGTCCAAGGGAATATCGGTGCCTCCGTTGGCGTAAATCTCGTCGACCATCTGGATCGCGAAGGTCAGGCGGATGGCGTTCATGCCCAGGCTCTTGATCTTGGAGACGATGTACTCGATGCTCTGGTACTGCAGACCTTCGGGCACCATGACCTCGCCATGGCCAGGCCAGTTGACTCCCGCATATGTCACGTTCTTCCCAGAAGCGTCTCGCATCCAGCGGCCGTCGACGACGAGCGGTCCGTTGGGCCAGGCTGCCTGTCGCGCCTCGACGGGTTCGGCCACATCAACTACTTCCATCAAGGGCGACGACGGCGATGTGGGCACGGCAAGGCCGGCCCCGAAGAGAGTCGTCATGGCCAGAAGTGGCCCGAGGAATCTCGCCATTGTTTCTGTTGGTCGAATCTTCCTGGCTTCGGCTTGGCCGAGGATTAGAAGTCGATCTCAGACCGCCAGCTTCGACGACGGACTGTCTTCCTTCCCGCCTTCGCAAGCCACTCCCGGTGCAAGCATGGTGCGGGAGGGGGAAAGCGCCTTTTTGAAGTTTGCCAGAACGTCCTGGAGCGGAACCGCGGTTCCTGGCTCTTTTGCCAGCGGGTATGCCAGCGGGTAGATAATTTGCGGGACGAAAATCTATTGCTGCGTTTACTGTCGGCCGTCTTGGACCTCCTCTCTCATATCAGACTCGCGATATAGTGCACGCGCCAAGCTAACAACCCCCTTGTCCAGCTTTACCCCAACTTTCGTTTCTCGGGTGATCGTTCTCTTTTTGGATCCACGAGGGGAAAGAACGGGGAACACAAGATTCGTCCAAAGGCCGGTTGTGGTCGAATTAGGGTCGGCTCCGTCATACCCGGCGGCAAGTTCCCCAACTTTTGTTTACCCCTAGGTTGCTTTTGGGCCACTTTCTTGTTTTTGACGACATCTTAAACTTCGGGAATGGCCCGTTATGGCGACGAGCCCTACATTAGATACCAATGACAACCATTCTACAAGGGTATCACGGGCGTGCAAGATACCTAGGTATTCAGGGTCCCATCTCCTCGTCTTGTTCTATCCCAGTCCTCGTGACTCCCTGGTACAAATCGACCTGGGCTCCCCGGTCTCCCCGGTATTCACTCTGGTCTCGTTGGGATCTTACCCGCGTTCTTCCCCGCCCTAGCTACGATGGAACAGGTTCTACCGACGTCAGCGCATCCGCCGAGAGGTGGTAATACCAAATCCCTAGGTTCTTCTCATCCACTCCTCCCCGATCATCCGACCACAATCGCGGTGATGTGATGATGAGGCGGCGCGATCTTTGGGGACCATCCGCGCCTGAGGAACGGTCTGCAAGCCGAGGCGCAAAATGCAATGTAGGTCTTGGATCCAGTGAGGGGTATGATTTCTCTCACATCTTCGCCAACACCATTTTTCTCCTCTGTTAGACGGGAGACATTGGGCTGGAATATCCTGGGGCATCACGAGAAAGGAATGTGACCAGATCCGAGGCTCCCGACTGTCGGCCCGGCCAACGTCATCGATTGGCGCGAATAGCCGTGATGGTGGGGGAATTTCGGTGCCATCAGAAGCGTCGCTGTCTAGACGTCCCCTAAAAATGCTCTGTATGCTATTTACTGCACCCTCCCCCTCTACACAAGATTCATACGTGCGGAGATCCAGACACTGTGATCACAGAAAGGCGCACAAGTCCCAACGCACAAGTCCAACGCAGAGTGCCGTGAACGGCTTCTTCCCAACATATTCCCTGCTGACCCAGGTAGGCTGACAACCACTCATCACGATGCTGATGTACGTAAGCCTCTTGCGCAGAACAACCCAGAACCCCCAGAACCCCCAGAACCCCCCTCCGCCCTTCTGGGACCGAACCTTCCTTCTCCATACAGTGCCTACCTACGCAGCAAAACCAACTCTCCTCAATCGTTCTCTCACTTCACTTTCACTTTCCCTCACTCACTCAACAAAATCCCTCTCCCTAAACTCACACAACGGCCCCGTCTTAATACTCGTGAAGTTATCCACCAGCTGGAACTCCCCCTTCCGGTGCCTCCCCCACTCCGCCCCCGGCTTTCCCCCCTCGCTCGGCTCCTCCACCCCGGCGCCCGTGGCGGGCCTGCGCACGTCATAAAGAAACAGCAGCCTCGCCAGTGTGGACGTCGCCTCCGCGTACGCCAGCCCCTTGCCGATGCAGCCCCTGGGCCCGACGCTGAAGGGGCAGAAGGCGGACTGCGCGCAGGACACGTCCGATTCGCTCACAACCCTGTCCCCCTTTGAGAAAGAGGAGGACGAGGAAGGGGTAGCAGGCCAGGTCGCGCCAGAGATCCACCGTTCCGGGACGAACCCGAAAGGATCCGGGTAGTACGCCGGGTGGTGATGCAGCGCGTATATCGGACAGCCCACCACAACGCCCGCCGGCAGCCGCTCGCCGTCCGCCACGACACCGCCGGGCAGCACCTCGCGCGGCAGCAGCCCGCCGGCGGGCGGCGACAGCCGCAGCGCCTCATCTATGCATGCGCGCAGATACGTCAAAGACGTAAGCGAGGGTCCCTGGCGGATCGACTCGACGTCCTCGAAGGTGGAGCGGACCTCCGCGACGACTTTTGCGAGGCAGGCGGGGGCGCGGGTGAGGTAGAACAGCGTGGCGGCCATGGCGGTGGCGGTCGTGTCGGAGCCGGCGATGATGAACAGGTTCGACTCGGCCCACAGCTCGGGCGTGCTGAGCCCTTGACCTGTCTCCGGGTCGCGGGCCCTCAGGAGGTGGTAGAAGAAGTCGCGCCGGTCGGTGTCGTGTCCCAGCTTGGTGCGCTCCGTCAGCTGGGACCGGCTGTAGGCCATGTAGCGGGCTCGGCCGGCGGAGATCTTGCGGAAGAGGATCTTGTCTAGGCTTAGCCTGTTGACGATGGGCCAGGTGCCGCACTGTTTTGTTGGGTGGGTGGTTGTGCATGATCTCAGGGGTTAGTCTCTCTCTCTCTTTCTTTTCTGTCTTCTCCCCCTTTAACAACCAAGCTACAGGCCGTTCGCAGAGCCCACCCCGTCGGCACCTTTCACAAAAAAAGGAAGAGAAATATCGCGACAAAGGAGGAGGGGCGAAAGGCAAAACACGTACGATAAGATGTCTCTTCGCAGCCAGTCCCACAAGCTCAAGCGCATACCTATTATCCTCCCGCTCGAGCATATGGAACGCCTTCCCGAACGCCAAATCGCCCAGGATGTCCATGGCCAGGTAGCTGAACCAGTCGGCCATGTTCTTGGGGGCGGTCCACCGCTTCTCCGTGGTAGGTCCCCTACCGATCTCGGCGCAGAACTGCCTCTCGTTTGCGAGAATGTACCGCTCCATCTCCTTGACGGCGCCGTCCGAGAAGGCGTGGCTCAGCACGCGGCGCTTGCGCGCGTGGGCCTCCTTGTCGCGCGTGTTGTGCGTGTTGGGCAGCGGGTGCGCGAAGGCGTCGTAGAACTCCGACTTGGCCACGTTGGCCCGGAAGCCGTAAATATCCTTCAGAGCCTCGGCGCTGTTGATTGAGATGCTGTTAGGTCCGAAGCGGACAGTTCGGCCTGAGTTGTCGTAGGCAAGGTGGAGTTTATTTCTCTGTGGTCAGTGTCATGCTACGCCGTTCGTTCTCTTGTCTCTGTCTGCGTTCCTACGTGTCTCTTTCCCTCCCTCCTTCCCTCCCGTCGTCCATAGGTGTTTAGTTGATTAGGTGCTCGACAAGGAACGGAAGGGTTTTACCATATTTCTCATGCTGTCTCCAGAATTCCAGGTGACGATCTCCCTTCCAGGCATGGTAGCAAGCGTGGGCGTCGGTGAGTTTGGCCAGGAACGGACCTGGGTACTTCGCCAAAGGGTGAAAGAATAGCCTGTAGACTACGAGGCCCGTCGTCTGTAGCAGATCGTAAACGAGAGATTGTCAGCTCGAGGAAATCCCTTTATCATCGCCATAATCATCATCGCTGTGTCCTTGGTGTTCCAACATCTAGGTTAGGAATTCTTACATATGCAACGCCCGCTATGGCCAGAAGGCCCAGCCAGAACCATAGATGTCCGAGTTGTAGAATCGCCATGGTTATCTCGAACAGCAATGAACGGTTAGGTACCGGTTTTTTTTTTCAGAGATCAGGTACGCAGATCAGGGGAATATGTGTTGGCTGTGTCTGCAGCAGCCATGACGGGCCAGAACAAAGAAAATGGCATAGCAAGACGGTCATAGATAAAGGAACCCTAACCATGAATCAGAACGCCGTACCGGAACGGACGGTACAACTAGATTCACTAAGCCCAATAGCCCGGATCCCGTGTTCCTCCCTATGTGTTGTAAGTGCAGTGCAGCAGAGCTGGTGGCTGCTCGGTTGTAAGCGGCTCAAGCATCCGCCGCACCGCTGGTGGGATTCATCAGCTTCCAGCTTCCCTTTTCATCATTACCACCGTCAGCTATCGAGGTTAACCCTATCAATGATGAGCCTGTCAAGGATAGGCCCAAAAAGATCCGGACGTGCCTTAGGTCCTGCGTAAGCTTTGGAAAAAGCGAACAAATGTCGTCATTCGTCATCCAGTCTCTTTTTCTGGAGCGCGGCGGTTTTTGTCCAGCTGACACTCCAGCTAACGCGGAAAGCTTTAACTTCTGTTTGGGAGCGGGGATCCGCGATGCGGGGCGTGGACCATACGCAGCATTCCTCGACCGCCGTCTGTCATTCTCCTTACACGCCGGCGTCTCGCAGTGTTGTCCCGTGATCTCTTCTTGCTTTGAGGGGTTGAATTGAACGAGGGGAGACTCGAAAGCTCCGGTCAATCTTTCGCGACACCTACCGACTTGCCTTTCTTTGTAGGTACCGGTTTGGTTTACGGCGGAAGACGTGGGGCTGGCTCCATCTCGACCTGGCTCGCCGTTTGCGGGGCGGTAGTAGTCATGAGAATCCAACTCGGAGAACCTGGGGTTGCATGCATGCATCTTGAGACGGAATATGCCCGCACTGAAGGGCTGTCGGTATCGTCGGCAACAGCTGGAGGGATTGGCCAATAATTGTCGAGTGAAATGATTTAGACTGACAAAGAGAAAATGCGAGTTTTGTATACACGGCTCTCTACGGCTCTCTATCTGCCTGCCTGCCTGCCTCTCAGAGCCCCCTCCGCCATTCGTAATGCTACAGATACATCGTGATACATCGTAGTTAGATCTTGTACACGAGACATTCATTACCACCACATAGATTATGAGCTATGAGCAACGAGCAACATGCCTCGCAAGCAAGACAAGAAGCCGGCCTCCCTCCCCTCCCCTCCCCTCCTCAGCCAAACCACTAGGTACCTAGATTCAATAGTTGTAGTACCTCGGCTCATCAAAAACATGATACCGATGCCCCCTAACCCCCTCCCCCCTAAACAACCCAGGGAACCTCAGCCCCTCCGGCAGGTCGTCCTCCCCAACGCGCGCGTTCCTCGCCTGCTCGTCGACGGCCCACGCCCTCGCCGCCTCGTCCGACCCGGCCTCGGGCACCACGAACTTGGCGACCTGCAGCTCCGTGTCGGTGATGGTGCTGCGGCTGATGCGCGCATACCCGACCCTCCTTAAACCTTTGAACAGGATGTACTCGCACCACCTGTCCCAGTCGGACGGGTCGACGTCGTGCATGCCCGACGCCTCGCTGACGTACGTGTGATAGTTGCCCTCCAGCGGCCTCGTCACCAGGTAGCTGAGCAGGATCGCCGGCCTGCCCGGCGGGGTGTCGCCCATCAGCCTCTGGAGGTACAGGCTCTGCAGCCTCCGGTCCTCCGGGTCCTCCTCCTGGCCGGAGTGGAAGACGAACACGTCCACGGGCGAGCCGTGCACGTCGAGCGTGGCGTGGATGGCGGGCGCTAGCTCGCCCACGGGCGACGGGAGGAGGTGGTGCGTCGAGTTGAGGATGGGGAACTTCGAGAGCAGGGCCGAGCCCCAGGTGTGCTTGTTGGGACCGGGGCCGTAGTCGACGTACATGCCCAGGTCCTCGGCGAGCCACTGGGCCGAGTCGCGGTTGCCCATGATGATGCGCTGCTGGTCCGACTCGAGCAGGCCGATGACGTCGAGCTCGGCCTCGCGGATCAGCCGCGACATGCGGCCCTCGGAGCTCCACATGTCGTTGTCGAGGCTGAAGTGGATCGTCCAGATCCCAGCCGTGAGCACGCGGTCGGCCGGGTGGTACGGCTTGTGGTCGTTGGTGGGGAAGCGCATGAAGGCTGGGAAGGCGAAGAGGATGTTCAGCAGGCCCAGGACGGAGACGTATCGTTTGCGGTGCTCGACCGTGCTGCGCGGGGGCTTTTGGTGGTTGCCGTTCTGTTTATTGCCACCGCTGCGTTGGCTACTGCTTCTCGACAAGGAGTTGAGGTTGTACACGCCGAGGCCGATAAGGAGCATCGTCGTGGTCACGACCCAGTCCGTGTGCTCGCGGACGAGCGGTCCGCCGGGGACGAAGGCGTACGCGACTACCCAGACGTGGAACAGGACGAGGAAGTTGTAGAGCAGGAACCCCAGGCCGAAGGTCAGGCCGGGCCTCCGCTTCGCCGCCGTCTTGAGCAGCGGGACTGCCGCGGCCATCAGGTACGTCGCAAGGGCGAGGGCGCCGTAGTAGCCGGTCCAGTGGCTGCGCACCGTCACCAACGCGGCGCCGACGCAGGCGATCCCGTACGCGGTCCAGCTGCTGACGACGCCGGGGCGGTAGATACCCAGGAGGATGCCCGCCGTCATGGCAAATATAGTGTAGTGCGCCGAAGTAGTCGCCGTGGGGCCGCGGACCGGGTAGCCCTCCCACACCCAGAGGATCATGGTGCTCGTGTCGGACAGCATCGAGTGCAGGCCGAAGAACAGGCCGCCGACGCCGCACGCCGCCATGAACGCCGACGAGCCCGACTTCTTCGCCTCGATATCGCCGGCGCCCGTGTTCAGCGGCCCCTTGCGCGTGAACCGCAGGGCGGCCCAGAGGCCGAATATGAGGCCGGTGTAGTTCCACCCGCCGTTGGCCGCGTGCATGATCGGCCAGATGGGGTTATTAGAGCGCCAGGCGAACTTAACGATGCTGGAGAGCAGCAGGCCGACCAGCAGGGCCAGTACGCGCAGCTCGAGCCGGCCCTCGTGCACCGACTCCGAGTAGAAAGTGGCCACCCACGAGAGACACTGCAGGGAGACGCCAGCGCCGACCGCAGTGAGGCGGTGGACAGGGTTCGGGGCCAGGAACGCCATGAGTCCCACGAGGGAGAGAAGGTGGAAGAACCGCTGGTTCTTGATCACAAGGGATCTGAACGGCCCGATGCCGAGCAGGAAGGGGGAGATGGTCGACATGACAAACGCCTCGTAACCAGAGATACCCATGTACCAAAGCGGGAAGACTGCCCGGCAGAAGAGTCAAAGAGATGTTAGCCGACTTCGTGCTTCTTGTCACTACTGGATGCGAGTCGGGGACAAAAATCGCGTAATCTCTTACACCAAACCGTAACGCCCAAACTAGTGAGGACAGTCCAGAATACAAACTGTTCCGGCGCGTCAGCGAGGTCCCTTAGAACCACATGAGCGGAGCGTAAAAGGGGAAAGTAGAGCACTTACGCCATGATACACATCAGCAGCGATGTCCATGGCATCAGAGGGCGTGACTTTCGTGCTCAGCACGGCAGACACGATATCCTTCCTGCACATCAAAAATCACCCAACTCGTCAACGATCGTCCCAGGCTAGGCTCGAAGAGTAGTCACAGTATGAAGGAATTCAGGGAACATGGGGACTTACTCCTTCTTTTCAATGGCAGCGGACGATGATGCGACACCACTAGATTTAAGCAAAAAAAGAAAATGCGTTTAGAATCTAGATCTCCGGTCCCCGTCCGTTCGTCCATCAGACATAGCTCCCCCACTCTTGGTACCGAACCCTTGAGAAAATAGCACAAAATCCCAAGTAAGCCACACTTGTTCGTAACAGGTCGTGGCTGAAATTCCTTCTCCTTGTCTTGTCATTCCTCGTCCCTCGGGTCCTTCTCCCCAGCAGGAAGGAGTGTATGAATGGGAGATAGAGAAGAGAGAGAGAGAAAAGGAAGAAACAAGACAAGGAGAAGGAGGGGCGCTAGAACAGACGAGGGCAAAACAAAAAGCCAGAGAACAAAACAAAACCACAATGCTCAAGAGGGAAGCCGAGTAGTATTCACGTACCCCTGGCTCGCCGACCTCGTGTCCCGAATAGCCACCTCGAATCTTTCAAAGTCCAGGGCCGTTACGGCGTCGAATGCCACGTCGAACAGGATGAGAGCCCATTCGAAGAAGGCGTAGATCGTGTACGCTGTGTTTTGATATCACCAACCAAGTCAGCTTGTCTGCCTGCATGCATGTCCCAATCTCTGACCACAACTTCGCTGGAGAAAGGGGGAGATGATATGTCCGTCTTATCTTACCTCCAGCAATCCGATGAACCTTGTGCTGTATAAAGAAGTATATCAGCGGCACCAGCGTGCCGAAGAACGAGCCGGCCAGGATCTTCCTGTATCGCAGCGCGTTCGGGTTCGCGCCGTTGATGGGGGACAGGGCGATGCAGCCGGTCGTCCAGGGTATCGTGCACACGATGTACGAGATCATCAGGATGTCGTGCCAGTCGTGGTCGTCGGTCGAGGTGATGTACGTCCAGCCGCCGCAGGTCAGGGTGCGGAGGATGCCGGTGAAGGCGACGAATTTGGGAAGGTTCGCTCCTCCTCCGCCTCCGCCTGCTGCTGCTGCTGCTGCTGCTGTTGGACGGCGGGTGAGGAGGTACCATAATCCGACGAGGGCGAAGCGAGGTCCTATTCACGCGTGGCATCGGCATCGTGCGATTCTTTAGCGGGGGTGTCCCCTTCCATTCTCTGGGAGGTTCTTGGTCTAGCTGCCACCGTCCCAACCCGCAAGTCGTAGTTTCCAGCTCTTCTGTTCGGGAGATATGATAGGTGAGGAGTTCGTACCGGATGTGAGGGCGATCATCAGCATAAAGACCGACCGTTCCGGGTAGCGGTCGCCGATGGTCGCCGAGACGGAAGGGAACCACTCCTCTGGGTACCCGTACCACTCATTCTGGACGATCTTCTTGTAGTGGAGGGAGATGCCCACGATCAGGGCGAGGAAGAAGGCGGCTGTTGGGTCCGGGAGAACCGGGAGAACAGAACAGATCTGGTCAGTGACGATAGAGCTTGAGAAAGAACAAGACTAATGTCTGGTGGGGTGGGAGCAGAGAGGAAGGGAAAAGAGAGCTTCGATCATACAGTAGGCCATGCCTGTGTGCGTCCAGCTGACCCAGTGACCATTGAAGGTCAGGAGCACCCCCGAGTCCTTGTCCTTGTATCTAGACGGCGCCATGATGTGCGTTCGGCTTTGCGCTGGTTCACTGGAGTAATGGTGGTGACATCTGACAAAAGGCAGGTCGTAGTCGTCGCCTTACGCCGTGCAGGGAGTTCGTTGGTATTCGTTTCGTTCGACCGACGAAAGCGAGCGTCGGAAGGGCCGGACGAATGCTCACCGGGGGGGAAAGGACCTGGAGACAGGTGGTGGTAAGGAGCGACAAGAATGGCAATGCTGCGCGAAAGCTCGAAGAAGACGGGACAAATACAAAAACGAAAAAGAAAAGAAAACGTTGGTAAACCGCTTATGTTCTGTGTCGAAGAAAAAAAGGGGAATCTCACCACGTCCCAAAGATCCGTTGCAATGAGTTCCTCTTGGGGTCCGTCGCGAAGGATCCCTGCATTGACTTTTCTCCAACAAAAGCTCGGCAACGGATCTGTGGTGGTGTCCGCGCCGACGTCACGTGCGCACCATGGACAAGACGAACTCTCTTTTTAATTTCCTAATTGCATTTCGAATTTACGGCTATCCTTTCTGACGGTGAATGCCACGCATCCTAACGGTCGTTTGGCGACTCAATCGTTCTGGCGAGACCGTTGAGGTGTGCCATGTGGCGAGCCAGCCGAGGTTCAGCAGCCCGCGTATCTTCGAGTTCGCTGCAAGTCGCATCATCCCGTCATCATCCCTGTAGTATCATCCCCCGTTTGTGGGGTTGGGAGTCGCACAGATTCTCGTCTCCGACGGACCGACCAACGCCTCATCGATTGTCAACGAACAGGGGATCGATATCGTGATTTCAATCTAACAGCTATGCCAATCTGGAACGGTAAAGCAACCTACGTAGGGCCGTTCGGAAGACTTAGCAACAAAAGGATAACCAAAAGACAGAAAGAACCCATTCCCTTGCCTAAAAATGCTCGCTCGCTAGCAAATAACCTCCCTTTTCCCACTTCACTCCGACCCAGACTCGGATCTATCACTTGGACCGTGAGAACGATGATGGTGGTGGTGGCCATACCGCCGCGTCCCCTTCCCCGATGATGATTCCCCTCTCGGGCAACCACCACCACCACCACCACCACTACCATGACATCCTCCTCCTCCTCCGCGACCACATCCCCCACAGCTACATCCATACCCATACCCGTATCCATCATCGCATCCTCCTCCTCCACCACCACCACAATCCCCTCCTCCCCCTCCCCTCGTCCCACTAGGCCCAGGATCCCCCCTCGGCCCCTGATCCCCCCTAAGTCCAGGATCACCCCTCGGCCCCCTCGGCCCGACATCCCCCCTCGGCCCCGGCGGACCCGGCACCCCACACCCTGGCGGCCCCCGACACCCCTGCGGCCCCCGACAGCCCGGCGGGCCCCGACAGCCCGGCACACCCGGCGGACCCGGCGGACCCGCAGGGCCGACGGGGCCAATTAGGCCCGGAATCCCCGGCTGCCCCGGCGGGCCCGGCAGGCCGTGCGCGCCATGCGTCCCGTCGCGCCCCCGCGGCCCCTCCGGCCCGGGCGGCCCCCTCGGACCAACAGCGCCATTCCCACCAGCCTGCCCGGGCGGCCCAGGCAGTCCGTGCGGCCCAGGCGGACCCGCGGCGCCGGGCGCGCCTCTGGCGCCCGGCTCGCCCTGCCTTCCCGGCGGTCCGGGCTCGCCCTGTCGGCCGTGGGGCCCGGGAGGGCCGGGCGGGCCGCGGGCGCCGTCTGCGCCGTCTTCGCCGGGACGGCCGGGGGGTCCTGGCGGTCCTTGGGGGCCCGGCTGTCCTGGCTGTCCCGGTACGCCGGGCACGCCGGGCACGCCGGGCACGCCCTGCATTCCAGGCAAGCCTTGCATTCCAGGCACGCCAGGCACGCCCTGCAGACCCTGCGGGCCAGCGGGACCCTCCGGACCCCTCGGGCCGGGTATCAGCTTCGGCGGGTGTCTACAGTGGCTATGGCAGAAACGGCCGGAGCAGCGGCATTTCGGGCGGGGCGGCGGCTGCGGGGGCCGTGGCGGACGAGGCGGCTTGGGCTTGGGCGGGCGGGGGATCCAGCAGACGCAGCCGTGCCAGTGCCCGTGCAGGCGGCGGCGGCGCAGGCAGAGGAACCAGATCAGCAGGAGGGTGAGGACGGTGAAGACGACGACGAGGGCTATGACGACCGTCTCGACGGTGCGGTCCGGCCCGGCGGGTGCCGGTGCGGCGGAAGATTCTGCCTGCGCGGTGGCTGTCGCGGCGGTGAAGCCTCCCGCGGCTGCCCAGGTGGTCTTGGTGCCGAGGAGGATGGTGGTGTACTCGGTGTATGACTCCTTGGAGATGGTGAGCGTCACGTAGTGCGGGACCTCTTGTTGGCGGGGGAAGAGGAGAGGGTCTTGTTCTTGTTCTTGTTGGTCTTGCTGGCCTTGCTGCTGCTGGGTGGAAGGCAAGGAGAAGGAAAGGTCGGTTGTCTTTTCCCCTGCTGACGCAATTGCCGTTGCGAGGATGGCGTCTGCGTTTGGTGTCGAGCTAGAGTTAGTGCTCCTTGTCGGAAGGCTCGTGGCCAGAGCCTGGGCGCTCGCCCTCGCGCTCTCTGGAACAAGCATTGTTCCCGGCGAGACACACAATGACGCGTCAATGAGTGTCTCGGGACGGCTATGTGTGTTTTGGGAGGTAGCAGGGAAAATAAAAAAACTATGGAGGGGAGGACGGGAGGAGGGAGGGCAGGCGGCGAGGAAGGGTCCCTCCCTCCCTCAGGCGGGCAGCGGCAGGCAGCCCGCCTACCTGTCTCCATGCGGCTCCCACACCCTTCTCCTCCCCCATTGTTTCCCCGTTTGCAGTGAGCAAACGAATGAGAGGGCGGGAAGCACCGTTCTGCGCGTTTCGCCCTCTTGCAGCGCCGTCGTGTGCATCTTTGGTCAGCAAAGCAGGGCAGGCTGGCAGGCTGGCCTGGACTGGACTGGTCGGATGAACAAAGAGCTGCATGTTGGCTGCTGCTTCGTCGGGTCCAAGTCCAGCTGGCAGTCTGCAACCCTCCTTCCCGCACTCTCTTTTCTCACTTCAGCAGCTTTCTTCCCTGCTTTTTTCTTTGGAAAGCGCCAATTGAATTGACTGGTAAACTCTCACGTTTCGAGCTTTCGGCAGCAGGCTAGCTGCAAGAGCAGCAGAAACGCGCAGGATGGTGTGCACACCATGGAGTCACGCCGGCCGTAATGGGCCACCGCCCATCCATTCCATGCGTCATCAATGGGCGCGGACCGGTGATAGGGGAAGTGTGCTGCTTTGCTGCTCCTGCATTGTTAACAACAACAGTGGAAGGCCAGCGGCAGGCTACGCTACCACACCATCCATACCACGACGGCTAGCCGACTGGCTGGTTGGCCGGGCTGCCAGCCGGCCGACGCCCGAACCCGACGGAGCAGCCAGACCTGTAGCCAAGCAGCAGAGAAAAGAATGTTAGTAGCAGTCAGTGAACTGACCTATCACTTGTCCCGCCCAAGTGCTCTGCCTGCATAATGGGGGGCAAAAGAGGGGAGATAACGCGGGACGCCGACCACAGCTGGTCCTATCATGTACCTCCTATGACATGACGTGACGGGGATGTTTTCGGTCCACAGCAGCTTGACTTGTCGGTCGGTCGAACAATGGCGGAAGTGCACGGTGGCTGGCTGTGCTGGCTGTGCTGGCTGTGCTGGCTTCTTCGGCAGGATACGTTGGGGTAGTACTGCATGGATGCTGCGTGGGCGAGAAGCATCGAAGGGGGGCATCCAACTGGGCATTTGATTCGTCCGGTGTGCTCGAGGCAAGGCTCTCTCAGTTTCCCAAGTCGTGATAGTGATAATGCTGCTTGGGGTGGTGGGGTTTATCCTCTGAGCTGAGCAACCTGATTGGGAGCTTTGAGGAGAGCTCTTGCTGCAGGCTGGGCAAGCAAGCAAGGCAAGCAAGGCAAGCAAACAGTGTTGCGGCCAACAGCGAAGGCAACCAAAATTCTCGTCGCGATTCTTCGTGATGGCGTCTCTTGGAAAGTAGATAGGGGGGTTCTTTTTGTTAGGGCTATGGTCGTTTTCCATTTGCTTCACTGCAATGGCTGAGCCCCGAGTTCGGATGTTTGTGTTTAAGTGAAGGGAGGATGCAGCATCTCTGGCCGTGTCGTCATGCTGGTGGCAGGCTTCACTTGCACGGCAACTGCCCGCCGAGCTAGCCCTCGCTCTCCACAATAATAAAAACATTGTTTTTGTCCAAAATATTTACATCTGATTTTATTCTCCCTCCTTCGTGGCCTCTTCGAAAGGCTCGTGGTGGTTGCTCCCTAGCTATCTTCAACATCGGAGCCCAAGAAAATCACTATCGATAGGTACCGTCAACAAAACCATCGACAACGATGCCGGGAGGACGCCACCTTACATTAATCAAACTCCCTCCGGAGATCCATCTCGCCATCTCGGCCAAAGTCGACCAGATGGATATCATCCATCTGAGGGCCACGTGCAAGTACTTCCGCAGCCTCCTCCCCGAGCCAAAGGAGCTGGACTGCTTCGAGCTCAAGCGCAGCGAGTACGCCAAGAGGCGCGAGCTCTTCGCCTGCAGCTACTGCATCCTCCTCCTGCCTGCGAAGCTCTTCAGCGACACTGAGGTCGAGGGTCCACTTGGAGCCGGCGGTGAAGACGCGAAGAACCGCTTCTGCATCGACTGCAGCACCATCCCTCCCAGGGGCAAGCCGGGCTACGACAGCGGCAGCAAGATTTCGATCCAAGGCAAGATGCACGTCCTCTGCATCAAGTGCGACGCCATCAAGCCGATCCCGATCGGCTGCGGTCCCATCGTCGGCTTCCTGGAGCATTGCGTCGACTGCTGGCCGCGTACGCCGATGGGGAGGTTTTTCCGGAAGGAGAAGACGCGGCTCCGACAACTGCGAGCTGCGGAGGAGGAGGACGACCACGGTGAGGATGTTCGTCGGTCGTCCACAGTGTTGGGCAAGCAGAAAGCGGACAGGGACGGGGAGGTTCAGGATGACGGCCACGATCACGACCACGATGACGAAGACGATGACGAAGAAGAAGACGACGACGAAGACGACGACGACGCCGACGACGGGGAGGACGGAGACTCGATGATGATTCTGGAGCGGTATGTTCTGTCAAAGGATCTCTGGAGCCGGCTGGATCGAGGCACTCGGCGGATGAATCGGATAATGGGGGGAGCATGGGATGAGGACCTACAAATCTAGGTAGGGAACTGACGGGGGAAGTCCTCGCCGAAGAAAGGAACAAGTCGGAGTGCAATCCAGAGCGAGATGAAGCAGTGTAAAAGACACTGGTAATGCATAATAAGGTGAGAAAAGGAAAGAGTTCGCAGACCTGCTTGCACTACCACGCAGCAGTCTCACATAGATCATGGCGTTGTTATTACATCGCCACCCCCTTTAGAAGAAAAATAGAAGCATTGCCCCTGTCCACCTCCATGTAACGCCATCGCTATAGAAAGAAGAACTAAGTCACTTGAACGAACTACTAGTACCTGCTCATAAGCCAGGCGGGAGAGACCACGAAACCAGCAAAGACCAAACGAATAGGAGCAAAGCAAGTGAGTCAAAATCAGACATGAATAACGGCGATCTTCGTCGTTCGTCGTAACGAACAACCCGACCAGGCTTAGAACAGCTGCTGAGGAAGACTCCCAGCCGCCCCAGCCAGCGCGTCCAGATGGGCACGCAGCTTCTCATCCGTGATCTCAGCCACCCTGTTCGTGGCGACCCTGCGCAGGAGCCACACGTCCCTGCTGTGCTTATGGCGCCTGCCCTCGCCGGTCGTCAAGAACTCGTCGAGCCAGCAGTCCTCGTCGGCGTCCAGCGGCAGACAAGTCAAGGTCTTCGTCCGGCGGCTCCTGGATTGCTCCGACTCCTCCTGCTGCGACGAGGACGAAGGCAAATTCTCGAGGACCGAGAGGACGAGTCTTTCGAACAGCGCCCGCCGCGTCGTCGGCTGGTCACGGGCGCGGGAGAACCAGAGCGCCTCGGACACGGAGGTGCGCGAGAGGGCGTCGAAGAGGAGGCCCAGCGCCGAGGAGGTCTTGAGCACCGGCTGCGCGGAGTGGTAGTACGCCAGCGCCCAGGTGTAGTCGCCCGGCGGGGAGGCGTGCTTGACGAGGGTGGAGACGATGTCGTCGGCGAACTCTGGGAGGAGGGAGGGGTGGGCGAGGTGTTCGAGCGCTCTCTGCGTTGTGGGAGAAAGGGGGGTAACAGATGGACGTGGGAGGTTAGCGAGAAGGTACTCAAGGGAGGTGCCTACCGACCTACCTACCTACCTAGGTACCTAGGTACTCAGGGAATCTAGGTGGGTAGGCAGGTAGGTACCTAGGTAGGTAGGTAGGTAGGTAGGTAGGTAGGTAGGTAGGTAGGTAGGCAGGTAGGTAGGTTGGTTGGCTGTCCAGGAGGGGATAAAGGGAGGGTCCACAAACAGGGAATTGCTGGCGGTCCATGTGCCACAGACCCTGCATAAGGATCTGGTATTTCTTTGGGATGCCGCTGCGCTGCGCAAACTGCTCGGCTAGCTGGGATCGGACGCCGATGCTGTCGTCGTGGTCGAGGAGGAGGTAGTAGAGCACCGAGAGCTTGTGGTGGGCCGACATCTTGCTCTGGCAGACCTTCTGGTGGAGCTCGTAGAGGCCATTCTGGGTTCTTGGAGGGTATGCCTTGGCTGCATTGTAGGAACACAGTCTATGCGTTAGCATCCATCGGTTGGGGAGGAGGCTGGACCAGAAGGCGGAACCAAAGGTCGAACGAACCTTTAGTCACGCCCAACGCCTGGAGAACACGATCGATAAATAATACGCTATCGAATCCCTTCCTGTACGTTTCGATTTCACGAACGAGGTTCTGGCCATAGGGGGACTCGACGTCTGGCCTGAAGACCTCGTGGAATTGTGTATAATCGATCGAAGCCATCTTCACTGACCAAATTCTCTTGGGATCATTCAGTGAGTGGTTGAAGAACCCTGCATCAATTCCCAAGTATCGATATCGAACTCAATTGGGTGTGGGGCAGGTTAGCACACGAAAACACGTGAAGGCGTGGCGTTGAGGGGCGCTGGCGCCAAGCCGTGGCTTGTTTGTTTACAATCTCCCCTGTATCCGACCAAAGTCAACAAGCGGGGGAACGGTTGCTCCATGAAAAGCATCAACGACATCACCGACCGTCTTTTGGAACCACGATGCGCCTAGCGATTCTGAACAACTAAATTCTTGCGAAAACTTCAACCTCTGTTTTCTTGATCTACCGTTATTCTGTTGTATTCGCGACCAACTTCCTCCTAACAATGTCTACCCGCACCACTCGTCGCGCCGCCGCGAATCGGCGCGCAGTCGTTGACGATTCTTCCGACGATGAGATCGGGAACACCACCAAGGCCGCCCCGGACAGCGAGGAGGAGTTCACTCCTGCTCCTACGCGCAGCCCTCGCAAGTCTATGGCTGGGGGCAGCAGGCGCAAAACCGTCGATGCGAGCGGTGGCTCTGCCCCAGCGCCGAAGTCGCGAGCGCGCCCAAAGAAGAGTCTTGCTCCTCCCGAGGAGCCCAGCCAGATCCTCGACCCCGACGAGACCGCGGCCACCATGGAGGAGCCACCATCTCCTGCCAAGAAGGCGTCGCCGCGCAAGAGGAAGAGCGCCGCGCCCAGGGCATCGAAGGCGGCCGAGATAACCCCAGAACCTCCCACGCTTCTCACGCCCCGAGCAACCGCATCGCCAGACACTTCTCTCGCCTCGGTAGCTGTGCCTACCACTCCGCTGGCCGACATCACCAACACGACCGTGAACGAGCAGCGGAGGCCAATGGAGGACGTTACGGCAATGACCATCAAGCCCATCAGAGCCATGGACACCATCCTGGAGAGGCCGATGGACATCGTGCTGAAGTCTCGCAACATGACCACGGTCCCCGTCATCGAGGACGTCACGCCTAAGGCGCGCATTGTGATCACGTACCTGATCCTCACGAACTTCAAGAGCTACGCCGGCAGACAAGAGGTTGGACCCTTCCACGCGTCCTTCTCGTCCGTGGTCGGCCCCAACGGCTCCGGCAAGTCCAACGTCATCGACTCGCTCCTGTTCGTGTTTGGGTTCCGCGCGAGCAAGATGCGGCAGGGCAAGCTGTCCGCTCTGATCCACAACTCCGCCCAGTACCCGGACTTGGATCACTGCGAGGTCGCCGTCCACTTCCGCGAGGTCCTGGACTTGCCCGGCGTGGGCCACGAGGTCATCCCGAATTCGGAGCTCGTCATCTCGCGCAGGGCCTTCCGGAACAACTCGAGCACGTACTACATCAACGGCAAGACCTCAAACTTCACGACCGTCACGACCCTCCTGCGAGAGCGCGGCGTGGATCTTGACCACAAGCGATTCCTCATTTTGCAGGGTGAGGTCGAGTCCATCGCCCAGATGAAGCCCAAGGCCGGCAACGAGCACGAAGACGGTCTTCTGGAGTACCTCGAGGACATCATCGGCACGTCTCGGTACAAAACGCCGATCGAGGAGGCCGCCGCCGAGGTCGAAACGCTCAACGATATCTGCATGGAGAAGAGCAACCGTGTGCAGCACGTCGAGAAGGAGAAGAGCAGCCTCGAGGACAAGAAGGACAAGGCGCTCGCCTACATCCACGACGAGAACGAGCTCACCATGAAGCACGCGGCGCTGGCCCAGCTGTACATCGCCAAGTGCGAGGACAACGTGGCCGTCACGGAGGAGGCCATCGCCCAGATGCAGGCCCAGCTCGACGTCGAGCTCGAGAAGCACCGCGGCAGCGAGCAGGTCATCAAGCAGCTTCAGAAGGTCTACTCCAAGGGCAGCAAGGAGTTCGAGGCCCAGGAGAAGGAGGCACAAGCGTTGATCAAGGAGATGGCCAAGTTCGAGCAGGACCGCGTCAAATTCGAGGAGAAACGCAAGTTCCTTACCGACAAGCGTAAGAAGCTGGAGAAAACCATCAGCAACTCGGAAAACTCCGCGGCCGAGGCCGAGCAGACCATTGAGCAGTGCGCTGAGGAAATCGAGACGCACAACCAAGAGATCGTCACACTCGAGGAGCAGGTCAAGGACGAGGAGGCCGAACTCGCGACCATCCGCGAGAGCCTCAAGGGCAAGACCCAGGCCTTCTCCGACCAGATCGCCGCCAAGCAGAAGTCCCTCGAGCCCTGGAAGGAGAAAATAAACCAGAAGCAGTCGGCCATCGCGGTCGCGGAGAGCGAGCTCGTCATCCTCAAGGAGAAGGCCAACGCGGGCGCCGTCGCCCTCGAGGAGATGGAGGCAAAGATCCAGGCCATCGAGGAGGGCCGCGTCGCCAAGGCCGCCGAGATGAAGAAGTGCAAGGCCGAGAAGGCCGCGCTCGAGGAGGAGGCCACCAAAGTCGAGGCCGACCTAGAAACCATCTCGGAGCAGGAGCCCAAGATCCGCGCCAAGGTCTCCAACGCGCGCCAGAAGGCCGACGAGGCGCGGTCCAGCTTGGCGCAAACGCAGACGCAGGGTAACGTGCTCACTGCTCTGATGCGCATGAAGGAATCGGGCCGCATCGATGGCTTCCACGGCCGCCTGGGCAACCTGGGCGCCATCGACCAGAAGTACGACGTGGCCATCTCCACGGCCTGCGGCGCGCTCGACAACTTCGTCACCGACACGGTCGAGGCCGGCCAGCAGTGCATCGAATACCTGCGCAAGACGAACCTCGGCCGCGGCAACTTCATCTGCCTGGACAAGCTCCGCGTGCGCGACCTCGGCGAGATCGACACTCCGGAAAACGCGCCGCGGCTCTTCGACCTTGTCAAGGCCAAAGACGACAGGTTCCGCCCGGCCTTCTACCACGCGCTGCAGGACACCCTCGTGGCAAAGGACCTCGCGCAGGCGAACCGCATCGCGTACGGCGCCCGCAGGTGGCGCGTCGTGACCCTCGCCGGCGAGCTAATCGACAAGTCCGGAACCATGTCCGGCGGAGGCAGCACGGTGAAGAAGGGCCTCATGAGCTCCAAGCTCGTGGCCGAGACGACCAAAGAAGAAGTCGCGCAGCTCGAAGAGGACCGCGACGCGCTCGAGAAGAAGTTCCTCAAGTTCCAGGAGCGCCAGCGCGAGCTCGAGGCCCGGCTGCGCGAGCTGCGGGAGCAGATCCCGCGGCTGGACACGCAGATGCAGAAGATCAACCTCGAGGCCGAGAGCGCGGCCAAGAACCTGGCCGACGCGCAGCGGCGCGTCAAAGAGCTCAGCAGGGAGCACCAGCCCTCCAAATCGGACGACAGCCGCGTCGCAACCCTAGAAAAGGAGATCGCGAAGCTGCAGCGCGAGGTCGAGAAGCTCCACGACGAGACGGCCAGCGTCGAGGAGGAGATCAAGACGCTGCAGGACAGGATCATGGAGGTCGGCGGCGAGAAGCTGCGCGCCCAGCGCGCCAAGATCGACTCCCTGAAAGAAGAAACCGCGTCGCGCTCCGAGGAGCTCTCGGCGGCGGAGGTGAAGAAGGCGAAGGCGGAGAAGCAAAAAGGGAAACTAGAGAAGGACCGCGCGAAGGCCACGAAGGACCTGGACGCCGCGAAACGGGACTTGGAAAACCTGGACGACGAGATCCAGAACCAGGGTGACAAGGCCGACTCCCTCAAGGCCTCCGTCGAAGAAGCGCAGGAGGCGCTGGCGGAGAAGAAGAGGGACCTCTCGGGTGTCAAGTCGGAGCTGGACGAGAAGACGGCCGAGCTGAACGCCACGAGGGCGGTGGAGATCGAGATGAGGAACAAGCTGGAGGAGAACGGCAAGATCCACGCGGATAACAAGGGGAAGCTGCAGCATTGGCACGCTAAGCTGGCCAAGCTTGCGCTGACGGACGTTGATGACCTTATTGGCGGTGGGAGGTCGTCTTCTTCGTCTGCCTCTGCCTCTGTGCCTGCTGCTTCGACTGCGGCCGAGGGAGGCGAGGACGCCGAGGCTTCGGCTGCAGCCGACACCTCTCAGGTAGAGCAGCAACAGCAGCAGCAGCCTTCCGAAGAAGGCGACAGTGAAGCCGCCGACGAGACAGTAATCCAGAACGGCTCCTCCCAGTCCAGCCATCGCCGCCAACAAAAGAGCGGCCCTCTCCAACTACCCCGCTACTCCCGCGACGAGCTAGCCGACATGGACGAGAAGACGCTCCTCTTCGAGATCGCGACGCTCGAAGAGAAAACCCAGAACGCGAACGTCGACCTCGGCGTACTGGCCGAGTACCGCAAGCGCGTCGAGGAGCACGCGGCGCGGTCCCTGGACCTGCACACGGCCGTGACGTCGCGCGACGGCGCGAAGAAGCGGTGCGACGACCTGAGAAGACTACGGCTCGAGGGCTTCATGGAGGGGTTCGGCACGATCTCGCTCCGGCTCAAGGAGATGTACCAGATGATCACGATGGGCGGGAACGCGGAGCTGGAGCTCGTGGACTCGTTGGACCCGTTCTCGGAGGGGATCTTGTTCTCCGTGATGCCGCCCAAGAAGTCGTGGAAGAACATCAGCAATCTGAGCGGCGGGGAGAAGACGCTGTCGAGTTTGGCGCTGGTGTTTGCGCTGCATCATTACAAGCCGACGCCGCTTTATGTGATGGATGAGATTGATGCTGCTTTGGATTTCAGAAACGTGAGTTTTTTTTTTTTGTTTTTGTTTTTTCTCTCCTCTCGTCCTTATTATCCCCCCATCTCTTCCTCCTCTTTTCCTTCTTTTCCCTCCCTTTGTTTTTCTTTCGCGTGATCGTTTCTCTCTCTCGGAGACAGACAACAACGCTAACCAGTTTTTTGGTCGGTCGGAAAAACAGGTCTCTATTGTGGCGAACTACATCAAGGAGCGCACCAAGAACGCCCAGTTCATCGTCATCTCGCTGAGGAACAACATGTTCGAGCTCGCGGCGAGGCTGGTGGGCGTGTACAAGGTCAACCACATGACCAAGAGTGTCACGATCGAGAATAGGGACTATATTCGGAGACCGGGCCAGCAGCAGGGTCAGGCTCAGGCTCAGGGTCAACATGGTCAGGGTCAACAAGGTCAGGGCCGTGGGCAGGCACAGGGACAGGGACAGGGACAGCAGCAGAGGCAGTTGCACCAGGGCCAGGGCGGTGGTAATCCTGGGGTTGGTGGAAGCGGTGCTGCGCGATGACGCCGATGATTCTGATGATGGAGTTGTCGTTCTCTCTACGTTTATTTCTTCAAGCTAATGTTCTGTGGTTTTTGACGAGTTCTTTTCGTTTTCTTCTGTTCTATTCTCGACGTGGTTAACGTGGGTTGGAATACACGGATGGCTTCGCTTTTGTAGCACAGGAGAGGAGCGTTGTTTGTCTCCTCGGGTTCGAGTGATTTGCTTGCTTGGGTCAAGAAGCAGCGACCTGTTGATTAATGGGCACTATGGATTCATCGATGTAGGGGGCAGGCAGGCATGGTAATGGGATGTGTTTTTCTCTGGGCGATCTCTTCTCGTTACTCACAGGAATCGATTTGATACTACTACCTCTTCGCATCGGTCTGTTTGTTGATTGCTGTCTCCTTCTCTCTTCTCCGCGCCCACCATCATTGGATAGCACGAGTACGGATGGATGGATGGATACAAGAGATAAACCACATTCGAGCATGAAGACACGACGATGAACATAAAAAGGGGCCAGCTGTCCTTCATAAGAATTTCTACTAAAAAATCAATGCTACCTCCTAACCAAGGCATATCGATATATATAAATAACAAGAGGTAGGTACCTAGATTCTTCCTTTCCTTGCCGTGCTTATTCTCTCCAAGCTCGAGAGGTTGTCCAACCAAAGAATCCATCATCACATAATAGACAGAATTACAACTACAACACGGGCACATGTCGATTTTTCCTTGGATGCTCCCTCTCCCAGGACCGCTGAACCAACGCCGGATGAAATTTCCCGTCTGCATCGCTGAAACGGACATTGAAAACCAATTGACACGAAAAGGAAGAAGAAAGTAGTAGGAGTAGTAGAGGGTATTTCGAAGAGAAAAGAAGAGGTATTGGAAGGCAGAAAAGTTCTTTGCCCACCGGAGAGGGAGGGAGCGTCGCGCCGTCTCAGCCGACGGAAGTCTCGGGTCGGAAATCGGTCATGCTGCATGTTTCACGGCCATTCCCATCTGACGGCGACGACAACACAGCGGTTCAAGCATGGACGTGTGTGTGTCTGTCTGTCTTGTCTTCTAGATCGGTGCCTAGATACCTACCTAGATAGGCATCTATATTTGACGGTACCCCGGCTGCGGCGAAACAACAGGACTGGCACCCATCGGCGTCGCGCTCCCGGGCACGCTCGACACAACGCTCGGCGAGTTTGGCTGGAAGTGGGGGTGGTTCATCATCGAGTTGGGGTGCAGCTGGGCCCCTCCGACGGGCGTGCCCGAGTCCATCTCCACCGGCGAGAAGTGCGCGTTCGAGCCGACAGGCACGGCGTGCTGCGCGACCTGGCTGCTGTCCAGCTCCACCGTCGTCTGCGGGTGCGCGGCCAGCTCGGGCTTGACGCCATAGTACGTCCCGTCCGGACCGCGGGGCGCGTGCGGGTCGTAGACGCCTCCTCCTGGTGGGTACGCGCCGGGGTGTTGGTGGTGAGCACCAGCGGCCATGGCCGCGGCGCTGCCGGGAGGGAAGTCCTTGCTGTACCAGGTCGAGTGCGGGTCGTATGCAGAGGGGGGGTACTGTCCCGGCGAGCCCATCGACGACGGGTTGTACATGGACATGTTCGTGTTCGCGTCGGTGGACGGCGGCGCCTGCGGCACGGGCGCGTGCGTGCCGCCGGAGCCGTTGGCCGCGGCGCGCCGGCGACGGATGAAGAAGAAGGCGCCCAGCGCGACGAGCAGGGCGACGCCGCCCACGGCGCCGACCGCAATGCCCGCGATGGCGCCCGAGGAGAGTCCGCTGTCGGAGGACCCCGTTTGAACGGCGCCGTTGCCGCCCGTGGTAGTAGTATCGCTAGGCCCCCCGCCGCCCCCGGTCTGGGGCACGCCGGTGATGGCGGATCCCGTGAAGCTCGAGCCGCCCGTGTTGGCGCGGGCGCCGACGAGCGGGAAGGCGGCCTTGAGCACGGTGAGCGTCTCGCCGGACGCCAGCGACTTGGTCAGAGACTCGCGGTTCGTGTTAGACGTCGTCGTGCCGTCCTTAATCACCCACATAGGGATGTTGCTCGTCGTGTAGCGCACGCAGTTGCGCGCGTCCAGCGTCGCCTGGCACTCGGTGAAGCCGGAGGGGCAGCACCACGTCTGGATCACCGTCGCCGACGTGGCGCCCGAGGCGCTGAGGACGGCGCGCGTGCATTGTGGGTGCCAGCCTGTTGGGCAGGTGTCGCCTGGGTATGCAAGGGTTACGGCGTCGCCTGTTTGTTTGGTAGTAGTTGTTGTGCGTTAGTAACGTTTAAGTCGAATGAAGTTGGCAGGGCCTTCGCGCTTCGCCTCGTCGTATAATCCATCCATTCAAAATCCAGGAGCCCGGACCAGATCGATCTAGTGCCGTCCATTTCCGATCGCAGGGGAACCTTATTATCCCACCATCGAAGAATGATTGAGAAATAAACGTACTAAATGTTGCGCCGTGGTTGAAAATGTCCTTGTATCCATCGGGGAAACATGTCCCGCTGATGTATGCGCTTCCCGTCGACGTGATCGAGTCGTACTCGTAGCAAACCCTGCCGCTCGACACATCGCCGAGCACCATCGAACAGAACAGCTCGCTGGTGCATCCCGCCGGTGGTGAGAAGGGTGTGGTCTGCGGCACGAATGTGTATGTTTGGGTGGTGAGGAACTGCGACGACGTGTAGACGTGGAATGCTGTCGACGTCGCGTACGTCGTCGATGGTACGGCGCCCGCCATCTCGAGTCGAAAGAAAGGGGGTTGTTCCCCTTTCGTCGTCCCTGCTAGACTCTTGTTTGTTTTCTTTCCTCTCTCTCCCTCCCCTACTGTCGACGGCCGTCCGTTGTCGTCGTCTGGTCAATGTCGGCCCCCGTACGTGTTTGTGTGTTACGTTTGCCTATTGTTTGGCCAGGTTGGCTCCGCAAAAAGGTCCCTCGATGGCGGAATGCAGATCTCGATCGGTGTAAGTCGCAAATTGAGGTTCACGATGGGTATAAGTCGTATTCGAGTAACGAATGGACGGGCAAAACAAAATAGTTTGCTTCAATGAGAAATATCACTCCTCTCAATTGGGTGTGTCCAAGGACCAAACCGGGGTGAGAACAAAACAGGAAAAGGAAAAAGAAAACAGGGAGAGAGAGACGAATCGATCGGCGGCTGAGATTTGTCCGGGTAGGGGCTTGGGGAAAAAGGGCTGGGTGGAGGTGGGTGGAATGTGCTGGACAGGCGCCTGGACACTCGCAGCGGATGCGAATCCTTTTGCTTCGAAATCCTTGCTCGTCTCACTCATTTGCAGGCAGTCGCTCAACGGGCTCCCTGCTACTCCCCACTGCTCGCACTAACTTTTCAGCTGCACGGGATTTTTGCTCACTCACACAATGCGAAGGAAAGTCGCAGAGGAGATACAATGTCTGCACATTAGACGCACCGTCAGTGTCAGTCTGTTTTCTGCCCTGTCGCCCGTGTCACCGTTACAAACACCAGTACCACAGGACGCACACCATCTGATCTGAGTCCATCGTCTCTTCTGCTGTCTCTGCCCCGATCTTCTCCCCTCCATGGTTCGAGGCGCAGTTCCCCTGAACGGCGCGTCCAGATTAACTAGGAGTTCCACAGCAGGCCCTACGCCCTGAGATGGCCTCCCACCCACCCGCCCTGCGCTTGATGTTATTAATCGTCCGGCCAAGTGCGGAGAGGCACAACACCACCCACACCTTACCAAGCTATACGGCAGGTGCACATCCCGTGCTGACGCTCTCTCATACGGGATATTCTCCTTTGATTTTTTTGTCATTCGCCCACCCGTTTATTTTTGCTTTTCATCCGTCTATCTGTCGCGCTGCTTTTCGCCTCGACGAAGGGGGGCAGGAAATCATCATCGGCTGGAGATCAGGGGATACACCACCACACCAGCTCAACTCTTAACTGAACATCAGATCCCCCACCTCTTCTTTGGGGCGGAGCTCGGCGCTAGCGCCCTGAGCTTCTGTTACTGCAAGTTTCGGCTCTTCAATGCTACCTTGCCTCAGTGCCTTGCCTCCTCCAGAGCGAACAATTCTCTCTCCCCGGAGTTTCTCGTTTGGCTGTGCCACCAGGGGCAAGGCGCCAAGTAAATGATGAATGAGCGAGAACACGGAATAATACACTGTGAGCTGGATGGATGGGAGAGATGGTTTTCTCCTGACCACGGCCTACCACGTCTGCTCTGCCTGACAGCGAGCAGCCTGCCTCCTCCTGGCGTGTGGCGTTGAAGTCTCAGGAGAGGACAACAGTCAGGACAACAGGCACAACAGGCTCGAGAAAAATTCCGCCGCCGCCGGAGGAGAGAAGCCGATCACTCACCATGCCTAACTGTCGAATCCTTCGCCGGGTTTCATCCGCGTGTTGATTGGTGACGGTAGACGAAAAGGTGTTCAGTCCATTGGCTCCTGTTTGGCCGCCGTTTGTTTGTCTTCGAATCCCATCGGCCACCACCAGGCCGCAGAACCCATTTTCAGAAACACACCATCGCAGAAGATGTTTTTTTCTGCGTTGTCGTATTTTTGTTTTCTCCAACTCTTTCAGGAAACAAAATTCTCGACCCCCCGAAAACGCCCGCCGCCCAGCCCAGGCAGCTACAATTCTCGAGACGAGAAAATGAGGAAGGAGATCTGCGTCGTTTCCAAGCACCGTTGTCATCTCCGGATGGAGGCCGACGAGTGGCCCACGCTAGTGCGGACGCTGGGCTCGAACTGGGGTTGTTGCCCGTCGATTTCAGGGATCCCCACCCCTGATTTTCCCACTAAAATCTGACAGACCCTCCAAGTTCACTTCGTCGGTCCGCCCTTCGAAGCCTTGAACAAGCCAACCATAACGTCGGATAAAGATAGGCTTGTCGCCATCCCAAATCGAGCTGACGTGAGTGGGGCGCGCACACACACGCCGATTGAAGCAAGCAGAGAGAGGAGCGAAGCCACAGCCCAACGATCGCAGCCGGGATGGAATTGAGCCGCAGCCTCCGAAGCTCATTGTCCGGTGCTTCTGCCTTTGCCGGGAAGGTCGAGCCGTTTCAGGGTTTTGCAGTTCCAGCATGCATTGATGTGCGTTTTAGGTTTTTCCTTCGAACCATGGAAACAGCGCATGTCAGCACACTCTCGGAAGAAAAGCCTTGACAGAATGCGACGACAGGCGGACTGACAGAATGGCAAAGCAAAAGCAGTTGAGTGCACGAGAGAGAGAGAGAGAGAGAGAGAGGCTCACTCGCTCATCAACGGACTTCGGAACTTTTTGCTTGCGCTTCTTGTTCATCGCCATCTGATCGTTCCGCTGGCTATGTTCCTACAGGTACCTATCTTTTCACGAACCCACGAGTCCACCCAGCAACAATCCTACGTGTGGATCTACAATACCGCTCGGTGCGGACCATCATCACATCATTCATCTATCATCTAGTTCCTCTCTCATCGCTGTCGTCAATAACAAACAACGAACATCTTTTTTGTTGAGCCGCACCGCCGCTGCAGAAGCAAAACATCAAGCCCGAGCCGAGAGGGAAGTGAAGGAAGCCCGGAAGGAGGAGGAGGAGCCGGTTGGCTTGTTGTGGGGGTTCCCGGATAGATGATCCATTCTGCCGAGACTTCCTGCGTTCTAGAAAGGCAGATGTACGAGCATTCTCACAGAAGAGGCTAGTAGAGGCCCAGGACTTGGTTTGTATGGAGTAGGTACATGCCTACGAAATACGGAAAACTTGCCCAACCGCACATGTGTGTGTCGGTCCGGGTCTGAGGCTAGGCGGGGAGGTGGCGCAGACAATAGAGGCGGCGCATAAGACGGAGGATGACCTTCTATACGTCATGATCAAATCCTCTGATCACAACATCCATCCATCCACCCATCCCCCAACGAGCCATGGATGCTGCTACCGTCGGACTAAAGACTCAGTGAGCCAAGCTACGATAAAGCGATTCGACATGTAGCGGCGATCATCAACTACCTAGGTAGGTAAGAGGACCAGCCTGCGGACCGGCCTTCTGCTGAGCGACCGAGCCGTCCATCGGGTTCACCGTTGCCGAGGTGGAATCAGATTTCGGTGGCCCATACGGCCCGAGACCCATCCTGTCACGCATATCGGGATCTGGACGCAGACACGACCAACTGCAGGTGACTCCGGAGTATGCCATGGCGTCTGGTAGTGACCAACAGTCCTCGTTACGCCTCGACGATCAACAGCTTCCGGTCTAACAATCCCCCTACGCATAGTTGCATCGTGGGTCAGGTAAAGCACAACGGACGCACCAACGTACGACAAGAGATATCCTTATAACATGTTATTTACCAACTTTCCAACCTAAGCTGATATGTCAAGGGCGGAGGAGGTCGGATATTTCTGGTAGCAAGCCCTGATATTCGTCAGACTTCCTGTTGACTGTTCTGCTCGCGAACACAGACAGCTGCAACCCAACCCTCGTTACAACCGCGGCTCAACGTATACGGTATGCGTGCATGCCGTGTCACAAGAGGCGGCTATTCTGAGAAGAATCTGCTGCGGAGATCACCGAGTGCCACCGGAGGTAGGTACAAATAGCTTGCTGTTAGGGAACGCTACACTACATCAAGAATCAGCATCCCACTGCGCAAGGCATGCATATGCACCGTGGCTGCCGCGGCATGCAAGCTTCCCGTCGTCGCTCGGTCCAGGCCATGACCATTGCGTCCCAACCGAGGTCTGCCCCCTACTGGACCGTCTTCTGGTTGGGTGAGGCCTCAGCTGAACACTTAGCGACTCGCCGTCGTCCGTCTTGTAAGCTATCAGGTCCAGGGTTTTTGGCGCTGCTGGGTGACAAAGACGATGCCATGCCCCGTCCTTGAGAGACTGCCTACCTCCTCAAGGGGAACTTCGCGCCGGGGCCCGGAGAGTAGCCGCCACATCTCGTCAACCGTAATGTACCTAGGCAAGAATCGCCCCCAGCTCGCCTGACTTGCCGTTGTCCGTCCGTCCGCACGCTCGCCGGGCCGTCGTCCGGCCAGACGGGGAGGGGTCCTATCAGCCCTATGGTGTTTGTAACACAGGGCTATGTCGGTATTTGCGACCTTTCTGGGTAGGTAGGTATGCATCAAGTCCCGCCATGGGCACCTACGTACCACGCCTGAACGATCAGATGGCGGGCATGATAAATCCCAACATCATTGTGTTGTATATTAACTTTCGTATGTGTCCCCTCCCCGGATTAGGATGATACCACTGGCACAAGTTCTTGCCGGAGTCGTATGCGCGGCGCAGGAGCGAGGACAAGTTGCCCCAGGCATCTATCGACCCCGGTTCGCGAGCACCCTCATCCTCGGCCGCCTTACGCAGCTGGAAACTGGATGCTAAAAAGACTGATTCGACTGACGTTTGCCTCCGCTAGCCAAACAAGTCTAGCTCAGTCAGCGGAAGCCGCAAAAGGCACTTACCCGTATTTTTCGTTGTTGTCATCGTACTGAGCATCACTGAATCGGACTACTGCCTGCCTGCCTGCCTGCCTGTCTCCGGGGAGGTAGGTATTTGTTCCTTGATGGCAGGTGGAAGCGAGCGAGCGGCTCTGCTATGTTGGGCAAGAAGCTAACTACCGCTTAAACTGATGTTGGCTTGAATCCCATCACTTTCATCTTGTCTTCGACATGGGTCGCTTGGAAGCACCTGTTCACACCTTTGTTTAAGCATCTATATCTACCTACCTACCTACCTACCCCCAGCTCGAGACTAGAAGGTCAAGTCCTACCTCATCATTAGGGCGAGTGGGTCTCCTCTTGCTGAACGCATAGCAGCAGCTTGTATTAAGCTACCGCATGTCGTGGCCAGGGCCCTCCTCCCCGACCGCATTCGGCGAACCTCAGAGCCAGTCGGTAGAACTAGAGCTGTCTTAATGTTCATGAATGTCGGGTCGGCGTTGGAGGCGTACGGCAGGGGGGGTGATTTACGGCTTAGAGGTGGTAATCTGAGACCGACGACCTGAGACCGACGACTAGGACGATGCCTTCTACCATGCCATGCTTAGACAATGTGGGACGAGTCCAGAGAGACAGTTCTAGGTCGTCGATATACGGCATCATCAGCGCCAGTCGAGATCGTCTCGTCAGGCTCGCTTCCAAGTTCCTGTTTATCGGGATATCCAAGGTACCATGGATACCTAGGCGGCTTTGACGTCTCCCAGAGTGATAACGTCTGGTCATGCTTTGTTCAAATTGACTTAGACGTAATTGTGCATCGAACGAACCTCATAATATATAGCGTGGGACAATAATAAAGTAGAAATGACAAAAAAAAAGGGGGGGTTGTCATAAAATACATTAGAATCCGTCATGATCCATCGATGCTCATCTCATCAGCTCGTGAGAAATGTGCTTCCGTTTTGTTGGAAAGGGGGTTCCTCTAATATAGGATATAGGTTTGGGTATGATGCGAAGAAAGCAAAAATGCCAATCTGATAATGCATGCCTGGATGATGCTGATGCTGATGCTGTTCTGTCGCTTTTTGGTATCATGGGTAGTCATGTTTCCCTGGTTGTTCCCTGTCTGATAGAACTCCAGTACCGTACCCAAAAGAGATGAGAAGATTGCAGGACGTAAAACTCGTGAGAAGGGAAGAGAAAAAAAAAGAAGAAAAAAAGACACAAAATTTGAGAATGAAAAATCATGGAATTGCGAAATTGGATCCGATGTGTGTTTCTCGCGCTGGCTGGCTTAAGCCTTGTGGTGTTTGCGATAGCGGGGGTTGTTGGTCTTCCAAGCTGTCGCGTAGCTGTTAAAGCCTTCGTCGTCGTCCTCGCGGCGACGGGAGGCGTTGTCATAGCGCTTTTCGATGCGGCGCAGCTTCTTCCTCATCCATGCCATGTGCAAGCGCTGCTCTTTGGTGAGGCCCTCCTGCTGCAGCTGCTGTTCGTGTGGCTGCAGCTGCTGGTACTGGTCGGCGCTGTCAGCCGGGTCGGGGCCGTTGAGGTAGGGCTGCTGATGGGCTGAAGCGTTTGAGGCCGACGCCGTGTTAGGCAGCCACCAGCTCCCAGTCCCGTGAACATCGCCTCCGGTGGCTTGCTCGCTGAGATGACCCTGTCCCGTCAAAAAATCGGCGCGGTCGTTCTCATAACCGCCAGCAGGTTGGTGATAACCAGCTCCGGCGATGGTCTCTGGGGAGTGCTGAGTTGGCTGGTAGTACTGGTTGCGATAGTACTCTGTGGGCACAATCGTGCTGTCGCTGGGACTGTCGGCACGTGTGTGCTGTTGTTGCAGGTTGACCTGGAACTGGCCTTCGTCGCCCTGGTCCTGGTTCAGTGCCAGCTGGTCGAACGCACTATCGAAAGCATAAAACACAAGGACGGAAAAAATGTTCAGCCCGTGTCAGCCCAAGCCAGCACAGCATAATTTCGCCTGTAAGGAAGGACGTGGCCGCCTACCCAGTCATCCCGTCCTGAGCGTCATCGCCATCACCCGCCTCAAACGGCGCGGGCGAGTCCGGAGGTTGGTGCATCACCGTTGCCAGCCAGGTCGGCAGTCACAATGAAATGCGAAGAATACAAAAAAAGAAGCAGGGAAACCATGTCCACGGCCCAAAAGGGAGGCCAGCCCCCCTTGATAAATAGGTACGCTTCATGTGCGGTTCTGCCAACAACTGTTTTATCGGCTCCGTTCGTTCGGGCCTGCCTTCGTTCAGTTCAGTTTCTATCCAAATGATTGGCACAGCCAGTGGAAAGCACGATTGTGATCGGTCCAGCACATCAACGCAGTCGTTTTTTTTGTGGAGAGTAATTGTGATGATGCCCCTGGTTGGCGAGTTGGAAGCCAAAGGGTACGAAAGGCAGGGCGGACTTCTCGGGAGTCCGAAAGCAGTGGTGGAAAGCGCACTGGATGAATCCATCACGCATGTGCTAATAGGTCCATCCCTCATTTGGCCCCGCTGTGATAGCTTTCGTGGTTGGTCCAACTGGCTGAGGCAGGTGTCCGAAATCAACCGAATATTGGTGGAGATTAATGCAGTGATCATGCCGGAGTGAGCAAAATTATGGCCTGCAGGCAGCCATCACAAGCGTGGGCTTTCTGGCCAATCGCCAGATGAGCAGGTGACACCTGTGACTTGGCGAGTTTTAATTGATCGGAGGGCAGAGTGGGGTGGCGCTGATTGGGAGGACGAAGCTGATTTGCTGTTTCCACGGAACAATCACGTCGCATGTGTGAGGAGTCGTGGCAAGTGTTGTGCCGGACCGAGTTTGGTCAGCCGGTTTGGTTTGCGGTCTTTTGGACGCCTTTTGGACGCCTTTTGGACGCATTTTTGGTTGTAGCCACATAATTGAGGCGCCCTTGAGGCCGCTGAAACCCCGGAGACCCTACCGTGTACGGTACAAGTTTGCCACATTTGTGATATTGCCTTGCCCTGGTGATAAGGTTGCTGCCCAGGCCCGGGCTGAGGTTGGCTCGAAAAAGGCGACCGGACCCCCGCTTGTGGGTGATTTGGGCTGTGGACTGGAATTACAATTCTTAGGTCCTCCCACACGCACGTCCCGGGCGTCATTGAATAACGTCCGCACCTGAACGCGAGGCCCTGAACGCGACGGGGCAGTTCTGCCTAGACAGGAGTATATTTAAGCTACCTCGGTATCTAGCCTAGTCTTCTGTGCCTTGATTTGGACCTTTGTCGGCCTCCCAAGGCCCCAGGTTGCCATGGAATCCATCAGTCTTCTGGTGCGAGACATCGGATCGATTTTCAGCAGTGTCGTCAACGAAAGTGTCCCTTCAGATCAGGTATTCGATGGATTGCCCACCGATACTGAGGCCGCCGAGGTGCCTCTAAAGGACCCTCCATCGCCTGGGTCGACTTTGTCCGAGTTGCACGACTGGTGCGAATTTCAGTTCCCAGAGGAGAGGATTGTGCCGTCGCCGCAGCCTGGGTCGGCACTCCCGACCCTATCACAGACAGGATCAAGCTTGACGGAGTCTGAGGGACTGTCGATGCTCCGCGAACAACAGGGTCCAACGAATTCAAGGAGATCCGAACTACCTGAGGGACCAAATTCGGAAATAGAACTCGCCGAGCAGGAGGGCCCCAGGCAGCACCTGCCTGCGCGCAAATCGCCCCTCGTGGTTGCCCAGGACGAAGTGAATGAGGGGCGACTGTCGACGCCACCTGGCCTGGCTATTTCATTTGGAGCGCCAGACTTGCGACAGGGAATATCGCCGTCGGTGGATCATATCGAAGAGGCTGGCTACCGGAAATTTGTCGATTATATTCATGAGCACAGGGTCGAAGGAACAGGAGCCCCGAGAGGAAGAGGAAGAGGAAGAGGACAGTCACCCCGGACAGAGGAGTCCTCAACTGAATCCTCAACTGGACACCCTGATTACGAATCCCCAGGCAGCGATGGGTGCAGCCCTACCTTAAGTCGCAGACCGAGTCCCGGGAGCTCTGCGGACGAGCTCGACGCTCCTTCTACTCCCGGCTCCGCTTCCGGAGGCGCATCACCCATGGCACTATTCCCAAGAGAAATGGACGGACTGGAGTACGATCACCAAGGACCGATAGGCCACCACCACCACCACCACCACCATCACCACCAGCAAAACCACTGGAGGGATGCGACACCATACGTTGAGGGGACCGAGAACCTCTCACCCCATCAGATCTTCGGAGACCCAACAGGCGGCTCCGACCAACGACAGAAACAGACTGGACACGGCAGCAACAGCAACCGGGCCCACGGGAACACCAAGCGGAAGCGGACCGACGACAGCGGTCGGTCAGGAAGCTATGCGGACGGTGGATACGGAGACGACGACGAGGAGGACCCCCCTCTCAGCGGCGGCGGCAACAGCAACGGCGCGGGCAACGGCGTGGGCGTGGGCGAGGACGGCTCGCGACCGGCGAAGAACGGCAAGAGGACGGCGTCGTTCGCGTGCCCTTATCTGAAGTACGACCCGATCCGCCACAAGTCGTGCAACTCGCACATGCTCTCCAAGATCAGCTACGTCAAGCAGCACATCAAGCGCGCGCACCGCATGCCGATCCACTGCCCCATCTGCTTCGAGACCTTCGACGACGAGGAGGAGCGCGACGGCCACCTGCGGGGCCAGACCTGCCAGAAGCGCGAGCCGCGCCTGTTCGAGGGCGTGTCGACCCGCCAGCTCTCGGAACTGAGCAAGCGGAGCGACCAGAAGAAGACGGAGGAGGAGCAGTGGTTCTTCATCTACGAGCTCATCTTCCCGGACTCCCCCCTGCCGCGCACGCCCTACGTCGACCCGGAGCTGTCCGAGGACCTGGTCGACTTCAACGCCTTCCTCCAGGTCGGCGGCGCCCGAGCGGTCAGGGACATGGTCATCCGGCGACTGCCCCCTTCCGTCGCCTTCGGCGTCGTCGAGCAGGAGCTCTTCTCCATCGACGCCTTCGCGCACGCGTTCCGAGACATCTTCAAGGACTGGCTGCGCGTACGTGGGGGCACCACCAGCCCCGAGCACGGAGCCAACCTGCTGCTGTACGCCGCAGGTAGACAGGCCGCTGCTGCGAAAGCCTCCTCCTCGTCGTCTTCGGCGGCTGCGGCACTGCCACCGCCCACGACCGGGTCTCCAATAGCATTGCCCCTGAGCGGACCGGGAGGAACGCCTATCAACGGGTCTGCGGGATCCATGCCACTAGCAGAGATGGTATCGCCCGCGGGAAGTGGAGGAGGAGGACCAGGAGGAGGAGGGGGGCAAGGGACGAATGGAAATGGCTCTGGGCTGCCGACGCCGACTTACCACAGGGAGGATGTCCACGTTGCTCCGTGATCGACTTGCGTGTGCACAGCATGCAGACTACCTACCCGAGTCAGTATGTCGACAAACGTGAGGAGAAATCATCGAGGTTGTCAACGACTCCACCTGAACGGATCCAACCACGGCCACCCCCTCTGTAAGGCATCAACGAGGCAGAAACAACTCGGAGCACCCCACATATCCGGGGGGTGGGTCGCCCAATGGTCCGCATCTCCCCCAACCCAGATCGCACGAATTCAAAGCACGAACCACGCACCCCTCTCGACACCTGCTGCACCACCACAAATTGCGAGACCTTACGCGCACTCTCTATTCTGGACGTGTGTTTTTCTACGGGACAAGAAAACATCGCTTCGTTGAAAGTGCTAGTTTTGGCTTGGGGAACACCTGTGGCACCTATCAGCTCACAGTTCCGCTCCCGGGCCGCTCTATTCTTTTTCTCTTCTTCTCCTAGTCCTCGTCTGGCCGATAATCAGCTCCATCCGGGGAGAGCTATCACGACTTTCTTATTCTACCTGCTTGTTGCTCTTTCCTTTTCCTTGTTTCTTACGTACCCAGCGTGATCTCTCTTTCTCTCAATCTCTCTCCTATCCTTCTCAGGTACCTCTTTTCAGATCACACTCGCTTAATACCCCCTTACTACTGCACTCGTTTTCTGACTTCATATCTTTTATTTCGAATCCACGATACTTCAGGTTGTAATTTCATTAGGGTGGAACAGGAATTTGCAGAACGAGGTAGTAGCTTGGTACTAGGGGTCTACCCGGATATCATTCATAGCCTTAGTAATAATGCCACTCGCTCTCCCGCAGTCGCTCTACTCCCACGTTTTTCAAACACACCTCTCTACCTGACTTGCGGGTGTCTAAAGCGCCTGCTGTAACCTTTTGTGCTTGATCACCCAGATGCCGTCGTGCGGGAAGCCGGGCGTGTCGCTCTCGGAACCTTCCCAGCCTTTGACCATATATGCCACTAATAATATAGGAGGAGAGAGAGGGGGGAAGGAGAGGGGAAAAGGAAACGAGCTGTGCCTAATCTCACCTACGAGAAGGAACTCGGAATTGTAAGCAAAGGTGGTGGTGTGCCGCCGATGCCTCCACGGACGGCGAAGTCTTGTATCAAACTGTCAGTACTTTTTGTTTTACGGTAGAAAATGAAAGAAGAAGAAGAAGGGGGGAAAAAAAAATACTATGTCAGGCCAAAAATAGCAGCTAGTGGTGTTTGGAAACAACCGATTTCTGGCCGACTATTTCGCCGAATGAATCGACCGGGTGATTTTCTTTTTCAAGGAAAAGAAAACAGAAAAGAAAAGGAGGCAAAGGGNAAAAAGGGGGGGGGGGGGGGGGGGGGGGGGGAGAGATAGTACTGGATAAGTAGTAGTACTGGTACTCACCAGCGTCGTCAAATATCCCGTTAATCAAACGCCGTCAACGAAACACCGCCCTTTCCCTATTCCCAGTCCTTGCCGAGTTATAACTAGGTAGCGAGCTCGTTTCTCCCCTAGCCCCTTATCTTGTCGTCTGTCCATACCTCGGCTACCTTATCGGCCGTCCGCAGCGTATGATGGCGGCAGAACTTGTTGGTTGGGCTTCAAGGGGAAAAAGCAAACACGCGCGTGGTAAACCAATCTGTTGATTCTGATGATGTACAGGGAAGAGTAAAGGTAGTCTACACGTGAGTCGGAGGAATCGCTTTTGTAAGCGATTCCAAGGGGCCCACGTGACCTAAGGTCTGTCGAGGGGGCTGCCTTGGTGACTGAGGCAACTCGTCCACGTGGGTGCACGGAAGTGCACCCAACCGTGGTTCAACAGAACTACTAATTACTAGAGGGCAGCATGCCCTGCAGCAAGCATGATGAGGCTCCGCAGATCGCCGGTTCCGCCCATGCCGTTCCACCTGGAGGCGTTGAGGCGTTCGTAGACGACGTAGAGACTCAGGTCGTCGTCCTCGGAGATGGGGGTGGTGGTAGTCACCGGTGGAAGGGCGAGGGAGGCGAGGACGGATGGATGTCCAAGGAGTGGGGATCGGGAGGAGGAGTTTCGTGAGGAAAGAGGAGGAGGTGTTCCGGCCTAGTGCTAGCAGGAGATCTGGTGGGTGATGGAATGGGGGCGTGGCTATACATTAGGGTAGCCAGGCACTGTAGGCTCTGCAATGGGGTTTGGGATGCCAGGGTGCCAAGTCAGTCGTCTCTGCTCTCAGGTAATGGGAGAAAAGCTGGAAACGTTTAGGCCCCTGCTTCACGAACGGTGGTGGACCGAGATCGTAATATCCCGACGATTCGTTCTTCCACGCGTATAAAGCCATGTAGTCGGCCGTGTGCCTAATAATAGGCTCTCAGAGCTCCAGCGTTTCTCTTGATGGACGGGCTTTGTAAGAGAGTTCGGCCACGAACATCGGGCGTGGTGGAAGGCCGTCGGTCAGCAATAGCATGGTGGGCTGCTGGCTTAGGTTAGTAGGAATCATGTGAGAAGCCCGCCCCCTGCTATACCTGTGCTGCCACATCAAGAGAGCGTTGATGCTCCCAGGTGAACTCCTTTCTATCACAGCCTCGGCCGTCTTAGGCCACCTAAAGGAGAAGGAAGAGGAGTGTGTCCTCCAAGTCAACGAATGAAGGCTCCTACCAAAGGGTAATGTCTTGCCTGAAGACTGAAAAGAGGGGGGCTGGCTTGACGCCCACTCACACGCGCCCTCCCAGCCCATCTCCCTAGCTCGGTCGAGCGAGGTCGACAGAAGCTTGTGATAGAGCTCGGGAAGAATGTCATCGAAGCACTTCTGTTCCTCCTAGGAGCATTAGTGGTTGTTGTGACGGGCGACCATCTCCATATGCAACTTGCCTGGTCACACACAAATCAAGGCGAGGAAGCAAAGGGAGAAAGAAGAAGACGTAGATAGTGACCCTCCGGAGGAAGCTGCCGTCGTGTACAAATGGCAACAGGGAAGATAGACAGCAAATGGAAGCACAAGTCAAGGAACTTAATGACTCAGAACATACCGTACCACCCACCAAAATTCATCAGCCCGCTCTCCTGAGGCGGCTGGCCCTCCGCTGCACCGTTGATCCGCACGTAAAACTGCGATCGGATGATCCGGCGCTGTGGCTCGTCTGCCTTGGGGTTGGGCGGCGCCGTGGGGTCGACGAAGCCGCTCTCCTCCTAGTAGTCGAGCCAGTCGACTGCATTCCGCTCGGCGATGACGGCAGGGAGGGGCGGCCTGGCCTTTCGCGGGGAGATTTGGAGCGTGAACGAGATGCTACTGCTGCTGTTGCCGCTGCGGCTGTCACTCGTAGCAGAAGAGGGAGCTGTGGAAGAAGACCTCGTAGTGTTCCAACCCAGAGTGTACCGATATGCCTTCTTGGGAAGTCGACGACCCTTCGGCTTCGGCTTCGTCGTCGCGCGTCAGCACGAGAGGAGGCGACTTGTTGTCGACCGGCCAGCGCAGGTTGACGAAGTACGTCGTGTCCTACATCTTGTGGTAGATGTGCGCCATGTCTGCACTGCATGATGATGATGACGAGACGAGGCGCGTGCTGTGGTTGAACGGGAAGTCGTTCACCCATGCGAAGACCTCGTACTTGTACGACTTGGAGTAGATGGGCCGGTAGGGGAAGTCGAGCTCGACCTGGAGGCTATCTGATGCGATCAAGGGTGAGTCGATCTCGAAGGCGACTGAATCTGAGGCGAACTCGCCTCGCGTGTTGACCGTCACGGGCATCAGTCGGGACGTTTGAGGAAGACCCGGGCCCGGACCCGGACCTGGCGGCCACGAGGAAGGTGGATGTGGTGGTGCCGTTCCACAGGTCCAACTTCACTCCTGTCTAGGGGAGAGTATGTCGGAGGCTGTGAGAGTGTCGCCGTTGTAGCGGAGGCCGATGCGGCTGGGGTTGATACGGTTCGGGTTGCCGATCAGCCATTGGGAGACGGCTGGGAGGTTCGGATCGGGGTTTGCGTAATACACCTCCCGTCCGTGGGTGAGCATGGCTGTGTCCTTGTAGTCCTCCAGCTTCTCTCTAGGTTCACGTCAGGTGGTTCGGTTAGTGTCGGTCAGGGGGTAGTCTTCGGATGTCGAGTCTATTGTCAAGAGCGGATACTTTCCACCCGCGCTACTTATCCGTCGCTAGGCAGGGAGTCGTTATGCCATGCCCGGCGAGACATGGAGTTGAAGGGAAGGAAGGTCTGGAAAGGCCAGTGTCGGTCTGGGGAGTGACAATGATGGCTAGAGGGTACGGGCTCATAGTGCGCACCACCTGCATTCCGGTGTTGTCAACGTCAAGGCGAAGCTGCCGTTTCCCACCTGGAGCGGTGTGGTGGAATTGCTGATCAAGCTCGTCCGGATGACGTATCTGGACACAACGGCACGCCTTGAAGGCTAACTAAGTAAGTCCTATTCTGCATGATAGAGTACAACGCTGCCTCTCCTGCCCATGTCTCTCCCGCGTCCCTTGACTCACCTGTCGATTTTCCCCAGCGCCAGGGCCGGCAACGATGACAGGACTACGAGGCCGGCCGTGTCGCCCGAGCTCCTGTATCGCCATCCGGGAAAATCCACCCCGAACAGTTCTTTGCTTCGGAGAAGATTCTCCTCATTCTCCAAATCTCTTCTTCAAAGTGGAGGTTGATGAACGTCACATCGCGGGATCTGAGATCCACTTACCCCGGGTCCCGTCACCAGATTTCCGTAGTACCCCGGGCAGGGAAAGGGAACTAAAAATGGATGGACGACGGGACCCAGGCTATCGACGGATCACGACCCATTTGCCCCACGTCAAAAGACCGTCGGTAGCCCGCCGCATCGCTTAATACCGACGGGAGAGTTGCTGATGACGACAGCTGGTGGTCTGTCTGGGCAGGGTAGGGCCGGTGATCATCAGGGGGCTGGCTACCGAGAGGAATGACACAAACGAGGCCACCATTGGGGCAACAAGCAGAGCAAAAGTAATGCCAAGTGGTTGACATGGTTTTTCGATGTATGTGTGTTCTATCTTCTTGTCTTCGATGACATATCTCATCTTATAGCTCCTCTCTGGGAGTCAGATGCTGGGTATCTTTCCTTCTCATATCCTTCCTGTATGGTCGCCGCCATAGATCCTGCCTCTTTTTATCCCCCCTGAAAGACTCTAGAACTCCTGAGTAGGTAGGTAGCCAAACCATAACAAAACTCGCAAAAAAAGACGAACCAAGAACCAGCTCAGGCGTACTATGACTACCTATGTGCATCTGCGGAAAGAAACAGAAGAGGGGAGAAATATTCACAGAGAATAAGCAGGAGTAGCCTTTGTATATCCAAGAAGAACGCAAAAAGGTCAAAAACCAAGTACAGGGCAAAGAAGCGAAGCGTGGAAAGAAGAAGAAGGACAGGCAGGGCAGAAAAGAAATCAAGCATTTGCCCTAACCTGTAAAGGCGCATCCGAGACCCTCAAGCCTCCACCACCGCTACTGCTACGCCTAGCAGCAGCAGCCGCAGCCTTGGCCTGCATCCTCAGGTCCAAGAACTGCCCCACCGTCGACACGACCTGCTCCTCGAACGACCGGAACCTGAACCCAAACGTCTCCTCCGTGAGCTCGACGTCGAGCCTCAGCGGAACCGTGTCCACGTTCCCCCTGGCCGTCAGCAGACGCGACTCGACCGCCTCCGGGAAGTACCTCGAGGCTATCTCCTTCGCGTCGTTCCACCGCGCTCCCCTGGGATCCGAAAGTATATAGCTCTGGTTCCCCGGGACGCGCACGGGCGACAGCGCGGCCACGTGCGCGCGCGCCACGTCGTCGACGTGCACCGTCGCGCCGGCGTACGGGCCGAAATGCTTGCCGAGCAGCAGCGCCAGCACGACGGCGTTGGTGCCCCGCATGGCGCCCGCCGGCGTGGTCGCGGCGTCGTTGCGGCCCAGCACGAAGGACGGGTGCAGGTGCACGACGTCGAAGGCGGGGCGCTCGCGCGCGACCCATCTCTCCGCCGCGGAGAGCGCGGCCACTTTTGAAGCGGCGTACGCGGCGAACTCGGACGGAAAGGGCTCGCGCGCGGGCGGCAGGCGGTCCTCGGGGGAGACGGGCCCGCTGCGCCGCGGCCGCCGGACGGTGCCCTCCATCTCGGCGACGGGGACCAGCGACACGATGGAGGAGGTGATCACCACGCGGCGCACAGTGCCAGAGCGCTGCGCGGCCTCGAGCATGCCCAGGGTGCCGCGCACGGCGGGGCGGATGAAGTACTCGTTGTGCTGGCGCGAGAGCTGAGCGCCAGCAGAAGATTCGCCGGTCGCGAGCGGGGAGGCGATGTGGATCACGTGCGTGGCGTCGAGGACGGCGTCGTCGTAGGCGTCGGGCGCGGTGATGTCGGGGACGACGGCGAAGGAGAGGCGGCCGGGCGGCAGGTTGAGGGCTTGGATCTGCGGCCGGGAGAGGATCTGCCCGATCTTGGACTCTGACCGGACGGCGGCCCGGACGGTGTAGCCCGCGAGCAGGAGGTGGAAGAGCGTGGTGGAGCCGACGTGGCCCGTGGCGCCGGTTATTAGCACTAGATTGTGCTGCATTGTTCAAAAAGAAATCAGGCAAGCGGAGCCTGCCGTCTGGTGATTTTGCTGTGCTGTTCGGCTGTTTTCCGCAGTGCTGTCGCGCTGTGTCGCGGGCGGATAAGATGGGGGAAGTCCGCTGTAGGGCTGGGGGTTCTTCGTTTTCGGCGCTGTTGTGCTGAGATCTGCCCTGTGGTGCACGGCTCAAGCTGCTTCTTTGTGTGGGCTCAATTGCTGCGACTTTCTTGTAATTGTGCCGAAGACGGCAGATGGGATGGCGGGGGTCCGAACAGGAGGACAACCTAGGTACAGGTAGGTGGTAGGTAAGAACCTATTGTATAATAAGATCCCGATATCCTGGGACAAAGCTCTTTGTGTATTGCAAGTGTATTTTGTGAATGGCGTCTTTTTTTCTTTCCGACTTGGAGTCAAAGAATGGGTGAACAGAGTCTTTTCTTTTTCTATCCCTAAAGGAGGCGAGGATTACGAGGAGGAGGAGGGTTGGCCGCGCACTTTATCATGAGCACTGGTGCTTGCAAGATTTCTCTTTGGGACTACACGCACGCCTCCCCGCGGAACTGCCAACATACAATTCGGGCAGACCATCAAAGGCGAGAGAGCGAAAAGAGAGAACCAGGCGATTCACCAAAGGAACCAGGCCACTGCATTCGTCCAGTCTCCTGACCACTAAATTTACCTGGGCCCAGACTCTGCTCACTTTTTTTTTTTTATGTCTCTTTCTCTCACACACCACCTCCCACACCCACACGCTCGGGAACCAGCGACAAGGGGGGTAAGAGGAGGGGCAGAGGGAATATCCCCCCAATAGACGAAGCCAGCCGGCTGGGCGTGTGCTAGTCTCTGATCTGGACCCCAGGCGTCTCCGCGCCGCCCGCCGCCTCTTCTTGCCTCAATCCAACAGACAATCCATCCCCCTGCTTCCCATGCCTCCCTTGCCTCACTCTTTGCCCATGCGCGCCCTCTTTCGAGAGTCCTCCCAGCTGGGATAGTGGCGCTCGTGCCGACGCACGTAAGGCCATGGATGGGGTCTGCCTGGGATCTCCCAGGAAACGCGGCGGAAATATTCGCTTTGATTCGCAGAAGAAAAAAAAGCTTGGGATACGACAAGTCAAATCTGGCTGGCCGGGAACGCCAATTCGATCCCATTCCAATGGATTGGGGGGCTGGACCCGACTAGTGCCGCCACTAAAGCAATTTCATGTTAGCTTTTCTCTTCCTTTTCCAGCAGTTGGGTGGGTGAGAGGGTTGGTCGCCGAGGTGGGCGGGCGAGCCGACAGATGCGCTGCGTCCGCTGCACGTTCCAGCTCGAGACAGACAGGGGAGGGAGAAAGAGGCGCTGAAAAGAGGCGTTCGATTATGTCTCGTTTTGGGACAGATTCTTGGAAAACCTGCAAACATCAGAGCGAAAGCGGAAGTCGTAACGGGAGACGAAGAATTACTGGTTGCAAAGTATCAGTGGAGTCATTAGTCCATTTCTTTTACTTTCTGACTGAGGTCTGGCCGCTCCTCGAACTCAGCCGCAAACAAAACACACAACCCCCTAAGCCTAGTTCAGTTTTGCGCGTAGACACTACTGTATTTTGTCCACGCTATTGGGCTCTGGATCAGACCAATGCGACGACTATTTGCTGTCCCTGGACGCGCGGTTGGCTGCGTTACTCCTTTTTTTTCTTCGCCTCCTCGCGGAAAGAAGAACCGAGTAGAATTCCCTCCTTGCCCTCCTCCTGCATGGTGGTTGGCTTTGTTTTCCACGTTTTAACTTATTGGGCGTGGCGTCCTGCAAGTTCGCTTCCTTTGCCCACGAGTGTGATGCGTGATGCGAGGTGGTCGAAGATTAGTGGACGCCACCGACTCATGTGCTGAGTGTCTTCACTGGTTCCAGACTGGTCTGGCGCGTCCACTCAAACACCTTCCTCTGCTTCTCCCCCCTCACCCTCCCCCTCCCTCCAACTCTCTTTCCTGGAGTGCTCACCGATGAGTTAGGAATGTTCACGTGCGCCAGAAGGGTGTATGTGTGTGTGCTTCCCCCCTCCCTCTTGCTTTTTGCTGCTCTCCTCGACTCGCCGCTCAAAGAGCGAGAGAGCAAGCAGTCTATCTCAACGGCTTGTTATTGGCTTGCCGTTTTTCTTGGCCCCTGTGGCCTCTCGATACAGCAAGGTGGAAAAATCAGAAACAGCTCATTCATACGCTCACATGCGTATAACCTCTTCGTTGGGGGCTGAACATCGTCAGGCTAGTCAGACTCGTGCTTTAGCTTGCATATGCCTGGTGCCCTCTGATATTTGAGCACGGTTGACACACTGAGGGGAAAGCAAGCAGTCTGACAGCCACGAAATCCCGCCCACTTCGGCAAAAAAATCAATGCACTGTACTGATGTTGTGTTTCCCTACCACTCATATGCTTTGTCCTTTTGATATCTGGCCTGAGACGACGGCAGAGGTTCTACGCCGCCCTTTCGCTTCTTTGACGTTGACTTGAGGCGAGGGAAGACCCGGATGGACCCGGGCGGTCAAGTTTCGGTTCCAAGCGGCACCGGTAGGCGATGTGGCGGTCGCGGCCGTTCCGACTTGCATTCATCATTTCCTGCCGCAGCATCTGCAATCTGCAGGCATCTGCATAGCACCTCCTGATGTCGAGTCGTTTCCCAAAGACGCTCTCACTCGTTCCACGGGGTTTGCGAGCCCACATGACAGGTCGACAATACTGACAGCGCCCACCAGGCCAGGCTGGACTGCTGTTATTGCCCGGCCTAGGAACTGGGTCCTCCCTGGATTAGGGACATTAGGCTTCAAAGCATTAAGGATGGTTATTTCGCCAGCTGAACAAAGCTCGGAGGCGGCCGCTGGATTGCCCCTTTGTTGAAGCTTCTACCGCCCGTCTAATTGAGACTCGCCGACTTTGAAGGAAACAGTAATAGGTAGGTATCTATAGTAACTGGAGGTGCGGGTGCGGGATCGGCTGTCCCATCCGATGTACCTAGCCACCACCTGTCAAACGATAGACGAAGACCTGCCAGAGAGGCGGTGATGCGTCGGAGATGGCCCTCCCAATAATAGTGCTCCGGGTACAAGCCGTTTCCTTGATCTCCGACGTCCCCGACGCAAGCGGAATTATGGCACAGCACCTTTTTTTGCCCCCCTTTTTTGTTCTTTCCTACAGTATTTTGCTTTAAATTAACAACAAGCTTTTGGCAGACATGGAGATCGTTGTCCTGTCGTTGGGCGTTGGCATGATCGGTGAATTCTCTGTGCTTCATCAGCTCTTGCGTGTAAGTGGGATTGGAATTGGGATGAAAGGAACGTGGACTGCCTGCTATTTTGGCCACCCCCCCCCCCCCCCNCCCCCCCCCCCCCTTGAAGGCTTCAATGATTGTCGAAGATGTGCTGCGGCCGTGGCTGTTGTACGCCTTTCGGCCCCGTCCTTTCGCCCCTCGATCCCGACCATCTTTGTTGGTTCAGCTTCACCTTTCCAACATCTGCATGTTGTTGAACACACTGGTGCGCTGCTGCTCTTGCTGACTGACGTCAGAGAAACCCCAGCCTGTAAGCACCGTAAAAAGCGGTGACGACCACAATCAGCATCTCGATTCGGCGGGGGAAACAATTTTTCTCAATGGGGATTGTTCACATGGAGGTCTCTGCCACTCATAACCTCTCCATCACATATGCGAGGCGTCGTCGTTGGCAGATGGGCGTTTCGGTGATGATGGTGATGATGAAGACGTGAGGGTTTTGGAGGACGGAAGTCGGGCGAACAGATTCCGTCGCTACCCGTTACCCGCCCTATCCTGACCTTGGCGCTGAACTCTCGCCCTATAAACGAAGCTTTGATTCAGATGAAGAAGTCTCGTGGCTCCCTGCATTAGACCCAATCCTGTCTTACTCCGATGAGGCGTGTACTGCATCTCGCGCAGCACGGATTTCGTTGGCGGCTTTCGTGGGCAGCTTTCGTGGCCCTCGAAGGAAGCTCCCGCCTGCTGTATGACCACATGACACGCTCGGGATGGTCCTGTCCAAAGTTCGGATAAATGAGGGGTAGAACAAACCTCATGGACGGAGAGTAATTCGTCTATTTCTCCTGGGGGAGTGGAGGAAGGCTCGACATGGAAAATGGCAGGTGTCATGGAATTAAGACAATGGTTCACATAGGCTCGCCCGTCGCTAATGGAGACATGCTGCTACGAATAGACAGCGGACTGATGTCGTTTCAATCCTCGGCGGCTTTACCATCCTAGGGTCTTCTAAACGATCGCGAACACTGACAATTGACTCACCCATGTGGCTTACTAATGAACCCACCTTCATAACGGCTAGGGATAAGCGTAACCAAAGCCTCAATCCACAACCGATATGTCTCGACCAACCTACCAACACCGTAAGGCGTGAATGACCTCACCACAACCGTCTACGGACCGTGGTAAGTGCTTAGTATGTAAGTGAGTAGCCCCGCCGCGCGCCGAGATGGCGTTCGAGGACCAGGGCAGAGACCGTCGTGCGTGGGTTTTTTCCGCCCTTACCCAATCGCTGATGGTTCGTTTGTTTGCTGCCTGCCTGCCCTTCCTGTTCAGCGCGCCTGGCTGCCCGGCTTTGCGGAAGATTTCCCAAAGGATTTTCCATTGCGAGCGATCAAGAGGCCCCCAGGATCCATCCCACAGCCACGACCGCCGAGGGGGGCCATCCAGCCCGGGCAGTCAAGCCGGCCTCTTCTCACTCAGACCAGTGAGATAGGGCAGCTCAGGTCGAGTGTGTGTGTACCTGTGGCAGCGCCGCCCGCCACACTGGTACCAACTGCCGTACCGCTGACTGGCTGTAGGTACAGAAAGCAATCAACAACAACCATCATCCCCATCATCATCACTATCGCCAGTGTTGAGTCCACTCACACAAAACCCACAAAACGAAAAACCTGAAAGGCACAGGAACCGAAAACCCCTATTATTAGTGTAATAGAGAGCAAACAAAACACGCTGCAAGGGGCACAAGGACCCCTTTTTCATTTCGTTCTCGGGCCTGGACCTGAGAGACAGGCCTCTCTGATGACCGAGTTGGCCTCTCTCTCGCCCAGGTTTCGACCCAGTAAGTTGGTTGGCGATGCAGATCGAAGTTAAATCCAACGACGAACGGCGAGGGAACGAGATCGCGCGAGCGGCCCGCTTTCTCTCCCTTTCTTTTTCTCTTCTTTTCGCACCGTTTCCCAGCAACACATAGTACCGATTTTCAGGGTCAAGGTCTCATCGGGCGATCTGTTGAACGTTACGTACAGGAACTATACCTGCCAAATATTGAGACCAACTCGGCCTGCGTTTCATTCCCCATCGCTCCTTTGCATGACGGTGATGATGTCTTGGACAGACATACCAGCTACTCCTTATTATTACTTCCGCGCTTTGTTATAGGCGTCTCTTTTTCACTCTCTCGTTTCTTGACCCGGGTGGTGGGGAAGGTCGGGATTATCCTCGTGGACCGGAGCCGGAGCCGGAGCGGAGGGAACAACACACCATCCGACCGGACGGAGCCCGGGCCGACAACTGTCTCTCGTTCGAACGCCTGGGGCTACCGCTCATCGTTCATCATCACCATCACCATCGCCATCGCCATCGCCATCATCATCACTAATCCTACATCCGCAAGGTCCGCCGCCACCGGTTCCTGGGAGCTGCCGCCCACCACCTAACAGTGCCCTCTCCTTCGCTGTCCATCACCTTCATCACCATCATCATCACCACCACCACCACCAAAAATGAGGCTCCTCAACGTCCGCACCGGCAAAATCGAAGACTTCCCCAGCGAAGACGACTTCGGCGACGGGAGCGGCGTGCCCCGGTACGCGATCCTGTCGCACACCTGGGGGCCCGAGGAGATCTCCCTCGCGGACTGGAACGGAATGCACAAGAACGCGCTGCGCATGCGGCAGGGCTACTTCAAGATCAAGTACTTGCGCTACCAGGCCATACAGGATGGGCTGGAGTGGGTTTGGATCGACACGTGAGTTAACCTAGCTAGCTACGAATCTACCTTACCTACCTCACATATGTATCTAAACTCCTATTCCCCCTTTTTTCCCTACTCCCCTCGCTGGATGCTTGCTCTCAGCGCTCTATGCCCTGTTCTCCGGTCTTCCCTCTCCTTACACCATCCATCTATATACCTTTCTCTCCTCTCCACCATTTTTCTCTTTGGAAATGGGTGCTTTGAGACGTTCGCTCATGATACCATACATGCAAGCATACATACTGACAGTCGCAACGGACACTTGGACACTGATGATGATGATGTTAGATGCTGCATCGACTCGCGCTCCCCTCCAGAAGTCGACGCCTCTATCAACGCCATGTTCCGCTGGTACTCGCGCGCAGCCGTATGCTACGCCTACCTGGAGGACATCGCGCAGCCCGTGCTGGGCGCCTCCCTCTCCGACGCGCTGAAGCGCAGCCGCTGGTTCACGCGCGGCTGGACGCTGCAGGAGCTGATCGCCCCTCCCGAGGTCGTCTTTTATTCTACCGGCTGGGAGCCGCTGGGCAGCAAGACGAGGCTGGCCGCTGTGCTGGCGTCGTTCACGGGCGTCGACGTCGACGTCTTGCTCGGTGGTGGTCGTGCTCTTGCAGGAAGTGCGAGTGTGAGTGTGGCGAAGAGGATGAGCTGGATGGCTGGCCGCAAGACGACGAGGCCCGAGGATGTTGCGTACTGCATGATGGGCATCTTCGACGTGAACATGCCGTTGTGCTACGGCGAGGGCGGGAGGAGGGCGTTCAGGAGGCTGCAGGAGGAGGTCTTGAGGGCTTTCCCCCTGGATCACACGCTGTTTGCGTGGGGGGTGGTGGATAATAATAAGAAGAAGGATAAGAAGAAGAAGGCGGCGGCTCCTCCCGTGGTCGTGTCATCTAGGTCGGACGCGCTGCCTCACGCGGTGATGATGGACGAGTCGGACGTGTTCCGGTGGGAGGCCGACGCGCCGCCGCTGAGGTGCTTGTTGGCGGACTCGCCGGAGGACTTCAGGCAGGCCAGGGATCTGGTCCCCATGACGACCGCGGCGGAGATGTGGTATTACGGGGACGAGACGGGGTTGGCGGCCGCTGCGGCTGCTATAAGAAGAGGAGAAAGAGGAGAAGCATATGGTGGTGCGCACCACCGCAGCAGCAGCAGAATGGGAAGAATAGGCGGCGTGGCGCCTCCGCAAGCCGTAGGAGGAAGAGGAGGCGGCGGCGTCGTCGCCGAGCTGCCGCTGGTGGACCTGGAGCCCGTGCTGTACCACTGGCGCGCACCGGTGCAGCTGGCGCAACTCAGGTGGGGACGGCTGGCCGTGCTCTTCTGCCACAAAAAGGGCAGCCCGCAGGAGCAGCTGGCGCTGGCCCTGACGCCGACAGGCCCCGCGTCATACGGCCGGACCGGGGAGCTCGTGTCCGGCAGCTTCGGAAGGCACATCTGGCAGGGGGTGACGCAGCCGACGAGGACTTTTGTATCAGACGGGAACGGCTCGAATAACACGCCGCGCGATCTGGGACACGGCGACTTGGTGCTGGGCCGCTGGATCGTGGGGAGCAGCGACGATCTCGTGACGGGCGAGTTCCGCGACGAGAGGGGCCACTCGTTCAGCGCGAGGGAGGGGCTGGTGAGGGTGCGTGGTGCTGCGGAGGGCCCGTTGCTGTGGAGCGTGTCGGCGCTGTCGGAGACGGAGAGCCTTTGCATTTTTATCAAGAGGAGTTGGCCGAGGCCGAGGCCGCCTAGTGGTGGTGGAGGCGGAGATGGCAGCGGCAGTGGCAGTGGCAATGGCAGTAGAACTGGGACCGGCACCGGGACTGGGACGACAAAGGGTACGCCGGTGGCACCGGCGGCACCGGCGGCACTGGCTGCACCAGCTGCACCGGAGGGGGGAATCAGCAGCTTCCGGAACAGTGCAAGCAATTTATTCAACAGCCTAGCCGAAAGTGTGAGCGGGCTCGGCGTAAACGGGCTCGGCGTGGGTGGTGGAGGCGTTGGCGGAGGAGGAAGTTCAGGTAGCGTCCGCAACAGCGCAAGCAGCATACTCAGCGATGTCACCGGCCTAGGCGGGACGAGCGGCGCCGTCACCGCCACCAACGGTAACAACGCTGCCACTACCACCACCACAACCACGACGCCCAACAACAACAACAACAACCACAACAACAACAACAGCAGCAGCAACAGGGGCATCGACCCAGCCTCCCTCACCTCCCTCGGCGCCGTATCGATCGAACTCTGGCCCCTCTCGCGCAAAGTCGACCCAACAACTACAACCCTAGTCGACGCGCAAGGCACAACATGGTTCCCCGCCCCCGAAGACGAGCAGCAGCTGCTCGCGCTCGCGCAGCGTGAAGAGGCGGCCCCCTACCGCTACGTGTTCCGCCCCCCGTCCGACACGTGGCTGTCGCCCGCCATCGGCGCCGGGCAGATGCTGCTGCCCATGCTGACGGCGCGGATGGACCGCGTGCGCGTCAGCGCCGACGTCGCTGTGGATGTGGTTGATGTGGTGGCGGCTCTGCCTAGTATGCAGCAGCATCAGAATCAGACGCCTAGGTTGGGGATTAGTAATCAGCCGACGTTTAGGTATGGGCACTTTTCTTGAGAGTAGGGGAGGAGGAGGAGGGAGAGTCTTTTATTTTCGGTGAGGGGGGTGAGGCGACGGATTAGCGGGCTTCTCCCTTTTCTTGTTATAATATTCCGGCGTCTGTGGAGCATTTATGATGATGGAGGGAGCGAATGTGTGATATAAGATAACCGTGCGTTGAATTGTTTGCTACGAATAGGCCATGTACAAGATATTGCTTGCAATGTAAGAATAAGCCAGAGTTGAGTATCTACCTTAGGTACTTCGGTAGAGAGAAAGAGTCCATCCCACCACCCACGGCAAAACCTTAATGATACCTCTCTTCTGTGCATCCTCTTGCCATAGTTTCGGTCATAAGTCATTAATCTGAGTTTCCACTCCCGAGCTGAACAGTTCCTGCCTTGTATCCTGGGGGATGGGGATTCCTCCACTGTTCGTATTCGCCGTTGTCTCCTTGTGTGGCGTCGTCTTGCAGTCTGGATTTCCTCCTCCGTCCGCTGCTGTTACCGGTTGCCGTTTGGTCCTGTCCTCCCCATCCTTGGTAGCTAGCCGCCTCCTGTTTCATCACAATCTTCAATCTTCTTTCGGCTGCCCATCCCGTTTCCTTTACTTTCCGCCTCTCCTCTCCACCGGCCCTCCATTTTATCGTTAAGCTTTGGCTCCCTTCTTCTCCTCCTTCTTTCCCTTTCCTTCGTCGCCCTCCCCCTCTCCCTTTTTCTTCTGGTCCTCCTCCTTCTTTTGTGTCTGGTTCTGGTTCTGGATCTTGTCCAACTCCTCCCCCGGCTTTCGACACTCCCTCGCCTTATGCTTCTTCCAGTCCGTCCTCTGGCACTCGGCAGAGCAGTACCAGACCGACAGGCACCTCACGCACCTCATAAGCGGCTTGATCTCCTTGGGGACCCCGCACAGGCGGCATCTGTCGGCCCACACGACGGGCTGGTCGGCGGCGGCATTCGAGACGGAATCGGTGGGTCGCGCGGGGCCGAAAATAGGCCGCTGCTGCTCCTGCACCGTCGTAGTGGACCCACTTCCGTTTGCGTTCCCGTTAGTAGTTGCCGGCGCGGACGCGGGATCGGCGGCGGGCGAAACCTTCTTCTCCTCCTTCTCGGCCTTGAGCCCCGTCGCCTCGGCCTCGGCCTTGGCAGCCTTAGCCTTGGCATCGGCGCGGATGATGGCCGACTGGAGCATGACCCTCTCGCTAGCCCCGACGCGCTGCAGGGCCGACTCACGGGCCTTCTGGAAGTTGGGGTCGGCGCGGACGGGAGCCGACTTGGTGAGTACTTTGCTCTTGGCCTGGACGCGGAGTAAGGCCTCGTGCACGGCGGCCCTGCTCAGCGGCCCTCCTTCTCCGTTCGTGGCTCCGTCGACTGCTTCCAGCGAGAGCGGCGGCTTCCCGTCTTTGGCGGCTTCGGCGTTGTGTTCGATCTCAAACATAGCCTTAGCCTTGGCCTGTGTGTGGAGCAAGATCGACTCGGCGACGTTTCTGCTCAGGACGTCGCGGCCGCCGCCGAGGAGCACGTCGCCGAGCATCGACGGGTCGTTGGCGCCGCCGCCGCCGGCCTTAGAGTATGGGTGAAAAGTAGCAAACAGCTTGGGCTGGGCGTCGGCGGCGGCGGCGGGGCTGCCGGTGGTCTTCTTGTTGATGTGGGTAATACTGCCCTGAAGACTGGGAATGTTGGTTATGAGCTGCTTGCCACTGTCCTTGCCCTTGCCGTTGTCCTTGCCGTTGTCCTTGCCCTTATCATTGTCCTCGCCTTTGTCGTCGCTGCCGTCGCTGTCGTCTAGGCTGCGTCCGAGACTGGTCGCCATCATCGCCACCGGCGCGTCTTCCGTGAGACTGGCCCTCACCTTCTCCTGCATCGCCGCCATGAACTCCTTCATCTCCGGGTCGTTCGCCACCACCTCGTCCAGCATCGTCGTGTCCATGGTCAACCCGGCCTCCGCGATCTCCCGCAGATCCGCCGTGGTGGGCACCCCGACGGTAAAATCCAGCGCATGGCCCATGGATAGGACCGGGAGCGGTAGGGGGGCTTCCTCCTCCACGATGCAGTGCGGGAACACCGGGCTGACTGCGACGCGCACGGCGTGCGGAGCGGCCCAGGCGTCCCACTCCGGCAGGGCGAGGAAATTCGGCGGGATCTTCCCTGCGCCGCACGAGCAGAGGCCCCAGGAGAGCCCGTATTGTTTGTCTTGTTTGTCTTGTTTGACTTGTTTGTCTTTGACTCCGTTGCTGTCAGGGCTCTTGTACTCGCACGTGGGAAGGTGCTCCCACGTGCGGCAGCGCTCGGCCATGGCAGGCAGGGCGCGGCGCCAGACCTCGAGCTCGTCATCCTCGGCGTCGATGTAGCAGATGTCTAGGAGCCCGGTCAGGACGAGCCAGGTGCGCAGGTCGACGTCGTCGTCGAGCATCCGCTGCGTAAGCGGGATCACGGCCGCGTCGGCCACCACCGTCGCCCCGGCGCCGTCGAGGCGCATGGCCGAGACGCAGATGAGCATCTGGATGTCCTCACTGCCGTTGCCATTTCCACCGGGCTTGCACAGAGCGATCAGGCCCGTCTTGCCCTTGGCCACGGTTTGGAACAGCGTTGTGATCGACACCTTGAAGCGCAGCCGGAGCGTGTCTGCCGGGGTGAGCGGGAGCGGCTTGGGGGGACTGCCTCCCGGGTGGTAGTGGTGCTTCTTGTTGCCCTCGTCGTCGTCGCTCTCCGCGGTTCTGGCGCGCTGCATCGCCTTCTCGCGGCTGGACAGGGCGGCCCAGGGGTACACCTCGAGCCACTCCTTGACGCCGCTGTCGTTGATGTCGAGGATGGGCAGCGCATCGAGGCTGATGTACGGCGTTCCGGGGAGCGCGACTGGCGTGTCAATGCCCCTGGTGGGCGCCGGCGCCCTCGTCAGGCCGAGCGACATCGGGGAGCCGAGGAGCTGCGGGGAGGACATGGGAGGGATGGCCAGCGGGGCATCGACCTCGACGTAGTGCGACGTGCGGGCGACGCGGAACGCCCGGAATTTCCCGTAGACCGGTAGGGGGAAGTCCAGTGGATAGACGACTTTCTTGTCTTTCTTAGTCCGGTCCGTTAGGATGATGTGATACGTAAAAGGCGAGATCTGGACAGGCTCGACATGACACTTGTCCGAGAGCATCCGCTGGCCGATCTCGTCTCTGATCAGGACTCGACCGGTATAGCCATCAGCCCTCTGATAACGAGATTCGATCTCGAGCGTCATCGTCGTGACACCATCGTGGACGACTTCGACTTCCTCCGCGACTACTTCTCCATCGGCCGTACCATTATTATCGGCATCGAGCGAGGGGGTTATGCCCGCGCCGCTTGGACCGTCGTCGTCACCGCTGTTGTGAGGCAGCATGGCTCCCAGCTTGTTGAGTATGCCCTCGACAGCTGCTGCCGTCGACTCTGGCTCTACCGGGTCTGTATCCGTCGGTTCGGAGTCCGCCGAGGCTGCGTCCACCGGCTCTGTGCTCGCCAGCTCTATGGCTACCGGCTCTGTGTTCCCTGTGTTCTCTCCGCTTGTAGGCTTGGTGTCCGCCGGCTCCTCTGGGACCGCCAGCACGGGCTCCACCGGCGGCACAGAGAAGGCCAACTTAGGGTAGGCGGTCTGGCTGGGCAGGTACCGCGTGATGTACACAGAGGAGCGGTCCGAAAGCACGCTCCGGAAGAAGGTGAGAGCATCGTTTGGCGCCTCCTGGATCTGCTGGTCGAACCAGACGGAGGTGTGCAGGTTGAGTCCGACCTGGAGTGCGATCTTCACCTGCTCTGGGCTGTTGCCTGCCACCGCGGCCGTCGGGCAGTAGAAGGACGCCGTGAAGCGAGGCGCGTAGGGATCGTATCGCGCGGCCGCCTCGCGGAGCGCGAAGTCGTCCGAGTCCGGATTACCAACCGGCTCGGCGGTGCCCCACATGAGATGGACGTCTTGGTAGATGGGGCTGATCCCCGTGCCGCCGTGGTCGCGTTCGAACACCGCCTCCACCGAGACGGCGGAGCGCCTTTGGGGGATCGCGCAGAGCCTCCCCAAAAGAGGCTTTGCATCCCCGACCACAGTCACGGCGATGATCTCCGGAATGTCCTTCCAGTAGCGGAAGGGGAGGCGGTTGATAGCATCCTTTGCAACAGCGGCTGCCTTTCTGGCCGCCTTTCCGGCCGCCTTCGTAGGCGCCGGGGGCTTCTTCTCCGTCTTCAGTCCATGGTCTAGTCGGGGGAAGTCAAAGACCTCGTACAAGCGCAGCTGCGTCTCAAACTCCCGGATGCAGCGTTTGCCGATGCGGAACTTGTCCGTCTCCTCCGACTGCACTTTGGCCACGATCTTTCGGCGGACGGCGGGCCAGTCGGTGTCGACCCTTGTCTTCAGCGCGTGCACGAGCGCAGCGAAGGTCCCGCGGTGGTAGCAGCCGACTGGCTTGCCGTGGAGGCCGTCAAGCAGGTCCCAAGGCTTTATGTCTGCCGTGGAGCCGTGGGTCTCCTTTCGAAACATGGTCCAATACGCGTTCCACAGCACGCCAACCACGGCCGCGACGGACATTTTCAGGCATCCGGGCGCTTCTTGGACGTTCTGAGAATAGGCACGCGGATGCGGGCCGGTCATGAGGCCGGAAAACTGGGACAGGGGCACCCAGGAGACGCGTATCGGAACGCGGAGGGCCGGGTCTGCCTGGTAGCCGAGCGTGGTGGCGTTGGTCCAGTACTCCGACACGGTGAAGCCCAGAGCGGCGCCGAGGGTGATGGTGCCTCTGCTCAGAACCATGTCGAAGATGAACTTCGTGGAGAACTTGCCCCTGTCGTACCGCTCGGGCGAGAAGTCCGTCACGAGGCAGGACCACGGCAGGCTCTTCAGCAGGGGCCCGACGGCAAGGAGGATGTTGAGCATGCCGAGGCTGGTGGTCAGGCCGGTCGCGTCGATGGCGTCGAACCGCGAGGGAGCCGACCCGACGGGGCCGTACTGGGAGGCATGCAGCTCGAACCCCCCGAAAATGAACGGCATGGCAAGCCAGTTGGCCGTGAGCTTGGTCCGCGTCGGGTCGCCGTTGAGGTAGCTCAGGGTGTGGCCCAGGACCAAGGCATCAACACACGCTGGTCTGATGACCAGCCTCTTGTCGCCGAACATCGACTTGGCCGCGTCGATCCACGCCCGCCACTGGGCACGCGAAGACAAGGCGGCGCGTGATTTGGCATAGTTCTTGTCGCTGTCCGGCCTCTTCTTCGGGTTCAGGGGCGACCTGTCTCGGAGCTTGACGTAGGCCATCGCGAGGTGGTAGCGGAGCACGGGGTCCGTTCGAGGGTCTAGGGTGACGCCGGACTGGCGCAGTGGCAACGCGAACAGCGGATTCGGGACACGGTCCGGCTCCGGCTGCGGAGGCTGCGGATCGTCTTTATTCTGTAGAGGCTGGGGATCGTCCCTATTCTGCGGAGGCTGCGGATCGTCCTTATTCTGCGGAGGCTGCGGATCGTCCTTATTCTGCACCTGGTCCCAGCCCATAGAGCCGAGCTCCCAGTATTTCCCGAGCACGAGGGACAGGTCTTTACTGGGCGGCGGGTTAGGGACAGACTGATCGGTAGACTGATCGATAGAGTGACCGATAGACTGATCGAGCGGCAGCGGCAAGACCGACCGCGCGGCCGTCCGGCTGAGGTTGGGGAACTTGCTGCGACTGAGGAAGCTGTCGCGATCGTCCCTGGAGCACTCGAGGACTTTCTTGTAGAACTCCTCATAGCTGGCCTGCAAGTCATCGCCTGCTGCGACCACCGTCGCGTACATCGCGAGGTTGCCCACAGTCGTGCGGAAGCTGTCGAAAGTGCCCTGGTCGCAGAACTTGATGGCGGAGCCATAGCTGCTTGCATGCCACTCGTCCCATGAGGCGACGGCTTTGTTGAGCATGGCGAGCTGATCATCTAGGAGCTTGAGGGCATTCCTGTCCAGGTAGTGGTCGTAGAATATGTTCCATATCTTGTCGTAGGAGCCTCTTTTGAGCTTGCGGCGCACGAAGGAGAGAAGCACGATGTTTCTGGCTGCAGTCGACGGCGGAGAGTTTACGCATTAGTAGCCGAACCACTTCCACTGGAGATCCAAGATTAGATAGAGAAGGAGGAGGAGGTCGAACGAAGTGGACGAAGTTTTTGTGCAGGTCGAGGTAGGCAACTCCGGCAACCCCGGCAACTCCTCGTGAGCCAACCCCGTGCGCTGCCCTGTGCAAACAGTTCGTGCACCGGCGGGTGGTGGGCAGCGATAGTCCATCGAGATTTTGATCCGGGGAGGACCGCAAAGGGAATGTCGGAAGGAGCTTACCGAGAACGTTGGCATCATAGTCACAGCAGGTGATGTCCAGCTTCCGAGGTGCTGATGTGCGTGGTCGGGTTGGTTATTGTCAGTTCAAGTTCCAGATGGAAGGGATAGTCTTGGCGGGCGATAGGTAGTTCGCCGATACTTTACCTCCTCACAGGCACATCGCGAATATCAATTCCGTTCATGTCAAGGACAGAGGCATGGGCATGGGCATGGGCAGGGATAGTACTCACGCAGGCCAGTCTCGGCGTACGCCGAATACAAGATGCTCATAGCATCTCCGCACCCCAGATGGAGGATATCGGCATCTACGCCTGGAGGGACTGTACTGGCCAGGTGAACGGCCGGGCGGTACTCCAAGGCCTCGAAGTAGTGCCGCAATTTGACATCACACGGGGTCAACATCGTGCCGACTGGAAGCTAGCCTCGGCGACGAGAGGTTGAATTTTGATCGAGCCGTGAGCTAGCCTGGGAGGTAGCCTTCCTTCTCTCAGGAAAACGATGACTGTGATTCTGTGATTCGTGTTGTCGTTGGGTAGGTACTTTTTCTGTTATTTCTGTCTGGTTTTGGCGGGTAGTGTTGCTCGCCGTTTGCTGCTTTGTTGCCTCTGCTATAGCAGTAGAGGGCCACGGCCCGCAGCGTCCACGGTTCCGGTTTTTCGATGGCGCAGCCTGCCGCCCGCAACGGCTTACAGTGAATGGTAGTAGCGAGGAGCTAAGAAACCAACGACCGAGAGAGAACGATTGGGACCACACTGATGACAAAGACGGCAAATGCGAAAAAAGAGGGACGAAACGATGCGACGAAACGATGCGGAAGGGTGGTCCTGAGCCGAGCCGTCAGGATGCGGTGGGGAAGGAAGGATGGGGAAGCTCCAAGGAAGCCGCGAGGAAGTGGCACACAAAGGGTGCTGGGAGTTGGGAAGGGACGAGGGGCTCTGTGGTGGGTGGTTTTGGATGAGCCTGCACGACTGAACCTGGCGGGCGGGTGTGATTGAAACCTCCGGAAGGGATGTGGAATGAGGGGTTTTTGTGCCCACTTCCTCAGCCTCAGCGGGGTAGCCCAAACGCACGTCTCCGGTTCTGGGGAACAAACAAACACAATCATTGGACCAACAGAAATACCCATGTAAAAAATCGGTGTTACTACGTCAAGACATTTCACTTATGCCATTCACACACACATCACGACGGCTTCCCAAAGAGTGTAGGTAGGTACCGAGGTAGGTGCTACTCTACTACAGGCTATAAAACACTCAGATTCGATTTCCTCATGTACGATTGATTGAGCTAGGTAGTTGCCATGCCATCTCGAGTTCCTCCCGTCCCCACTTCTCTCCATCTCCTTCCATCCACCAATCTCTGCGCCCCGCCTCGACGAGTCCGAAATCCAACAGATGAGGAGAGGGCAGTACGGAAGAGGGAGAAAGTGTTCGGGCTCAACGTCCCCTCCAGTTCTGAGCTTGGATCGTAACAGCTCAGACCTGTAAGAGACGGAAAGAAGGAAATGAGAAAGGGAGAGAAACGGATATGGAAAAAGAGAATAAATGCAAACCCCATCCATCCATCCTGCCTCAGGAGAAAGAGCACGGGGAGGGGCAAAGGGGCAAAGAATACAAAACGCCGAGCAGCGACCTCTCTACCAAGAAGAACTCCGCAGGCGTCTCTCCTCTCGGCCCATTCATCCCAACCAGTCATCCCTCCTTTACAAGTCCCAATATCCCATGAGAAACGTCAACCAGACAACGCACGGCAGAATCCGCTCTCCATCCATCCAATCCATCCAATCCATCAACACTAGCTACTAGTACACAGAGCGATAAAACAACGGACAGAACAAGAAACCGAGCTGAAGAAGGATACGGTTTCGACCATGGAAGAAGATCATTGCCGACCAGATAGGAAAGAGAGACATTCCCAAGATCCACGCCGAGGATCATTACAGACCCATCCATCCATCCATCATCGTCCATCGGTTCTCCTCCTCGTAGTCCCCCCGACGAGTTGCCTACAAACGGGAAAGGCAGAAAGAGAACAGAGAACGTGGCTTCGTAAAAAAAGACAAGAGACGCAACGTTGACGAAGACAAGACAGAAAGCCGGATAGTTCGAACGGGAAAGAAGAAGAAGCCAAGCAACGCAAGATCGGGGGGAAAACAAACACAGCATATCCAGACAGCCCTTCTCTCTCTCTCCCTCAACCTCCACATTACCACCACCACCGTCCGTCATCCAGCACCACATTTCCCTGTCCCCACGCAACAATCCAACAAACCCCAACCAGCCAGCCAGTCTCACGCCCCAAAGTAGACATCCGCATCATCAGCAAACATCCCGCTATACTCCTCGTCAAACTTAGACGGCATCCCTCCCATCCCCATCCCCATCCCCATACCACCAAGCCCCATCCCCATGCCTCCCATCCCTCCCATTCCTCCCATCACACCCAAACCACCAAGCCCCATCAGCCCATCCTCGCCGCCCCCAGCACCTCCACCGCCACTAGCAGCAGCAGCACTAAGCGCATGGAACAGATCCATATCCTCGTCGTCGTCCTCCCTACCAATAGTCGACGGAGCACCAGCACCCTCCATCGCCTCGGCGCCACATTCGCCCGCGTCTGCGTCCGCGCCACCCACATCGTAGAAACGATGGTGGTGCGCATGTGCGGAAACAGAAGCGGTGAGGACGGAGGAGGACGGAGGCGGCGAGCTCGACGCCGACAGCTCGGGGGGAGTAGACGGGTTGTTGCACTCGTGCGTGGTGGTGTAGTGGGAGGCGACGGACTTGGCGCCGGGTGAGTGGGGGTGCAGGATCTGGGTTGGAGGAGTGGCGGGGCGATCGTGGTGGTGGAGGGGCAGGGGCAGGGACGGGTTAGGGATGTGTTCGGAGAGGAGGGACGGTTCGTCGGTGGAGGAGAGGGAGATGTCGAACGGGTCGGGGAGGAGGGTCGGGTCGGCGTCGACGACGACGGCGGCGGTGCTGTAGTGCGAGGCGTAGGAGTGCGTTGACAGCGCGGAGGGCGACGCGGCGGCTGCGGCGGTGGTGGAGGGGACGACGGCGGGG
>PYST01000018.1:0-56509 GCA_003049485.1 Ophioceras dolichostomum
CCCTCCTCCTCCCTCATCAAAACCTGCACCAGCCGATCGCACGCCTCCCGCACCCCCTCGTCGTCGACGCGCAGGTGCGTCTCCCGTATCACGGGGTACACCCTGATCCGCCTCAGCAGGTCCCTCCCCTCCCTCGTGGTCGTCAGGAGCGTCAGCGTCTCGACGTGCGTCCGCACCACCGAGCAATCCGGGTCCCGCTTCTTGTCCGGCGGCAGCATCTGCAGGTCCGGCAGCATCTCCAACATGTCCTCCTCGTCGTAGTCCTCGCCGCCCATTATGGGCAGGAGCACGTAGGGGAGCACGTTGATCGCGGACTCGGAGAGCATGGCCGCGTGGGAGGGGACGTCGAACGCGGCGTTCTTGATCGCGCTGGCGACGCCTTTGCGCCTGACATCCGACTTGTGCTCGGTGAAGACCTTGAGCTTCGTCAGCGGGATGACGTCTTCTTCTTGTTCTTCCTCTTGTGACTCTTGGTAGGTTTGCGGCGTGACGAAGTAGCGGCGCAGCTCGGCGTGCTTGGCCAGGTCGGCGAAGAGGTAGGCGAGGTAGTCGTAGTCGGCGTGCTTGTTGTAGGTGCCGTCCGCGCCCCGGACGAAGAGGTCGACCAGCTGGTTCAGGACCCGGTTGTCGGACCGGAGCTGCTCGGGCGCCGGCTGCTTCCGGTCTAGTATATTCTTGAGGGAGTCGGATTTGGCCAGGTTCGCGAGGAGCATCGAGAGTAGGTTTGCGTTGGGCTCTGAAGGGTCCTGTCCGTTGCAGCATCGTATCAGTTTGCTTCTGCGTCAGTGTTGTTCCCACATAGGGAGCAACTTAGCTAACTCACCACCACCCGCGCAAATACTGCGTCCAGAAACTTGTCATCTGAGGCGAGGTTTTCTAGTATCTCTTGATCCGCGGACAAATTGACCAATATTGTTATAGCGTGAACTGCGATTTTCTGCACCAGACTCCCCTCTTAGCTTGGTTGATCTCGCAGAGATCGGTTTTGCGGACTGGAGACAAGACAGACAAACATACAGGATGGTCGCGGACCAAAATCTTTAAATTCTTGACCGGCTTGAGGTCTTCTGACTTGAACAAGCTCACTTGGTCTATTGAATACGGCACAAGGTGCTCGACGGCAACTTGGCGGATTTGGGGGTTTCCATGGGCGATGAAGCCCACAAGCTATATCGAGCAAAGAGACAGCGTTTCAGTATCCTTCTGTTTGACAACGACAACAGAAGACTGTTCGAGCTACCTCTTCAAGTTCTGTCGGCATATTTTTTGTCTTTTACAACAGCAAAGAGAGCAAAAGAGAGAGGTGTTCTAAAGAATGCGCTTGAACGTCAGGCCTGTTCAGACTGTTGTCCTGGTGAAGACGTGGCGGGGTTGCGAGGAGGCAAAAGTTTACGATACAAAAAAAAAAAAATCCTTATCGATTAGCCGCCTCATCAGATCAGGAGAAGCTTCTCGTCGTTTGTCCCTCGCCGCCAATCCCTTTGCCAACCTAGACCCTGCGGTTTCTAAGCAAATAGATTTTGGTCGAAAATTAACAGAAAATTGAAGGGAGCAGACGAATGACCAGGGTTCGAATGTGTAAGGAGAACGCATCCACCCAGGGGAGTTGCGCGCAGTCCAGACGCGTAAAACAGTCACTGTTAGTGAATGAAGCCTCATGTCCAGTTTCGTGATCTTCATTAAAAGAGAGAACGAGGCCCTGTTCTACAAACAACAACGCTTTTGGTATCCCACCTGGTATGCATGAGATTGCAGCCTTGTACTGAGGGGGTGGCTTGTCCACCTCTCTTGCCTTCCCCTCTTCCAGATCTTTTTCCTTCTCTACATGCCCCCTGACTTGTATGACTTGTGCGCGACAACATCGTGATACTTTCTTCCCGACCTCCATGCATGATGGTTGTCTGTCAATCTCTTTCGTCCCAACTTCCAACATGTGCACAAACAATGCGCCCGCTGAGTGTGGTGGGCGCATCCCAAAAATTCAAGCCGTAGGGAGAGAAGGGCACGAAAGAAGAAACCAAGAAACCGTGGGATAAGTGAATAGGCGTCGCGCTCGAGCGAGCGCGCCAGCACAGAGGATAGATCTCCGGAAGCCAGCCGCCGTCGTGACGAGGACTTATTGTCCTTTTTTTCTACACAGTCTCGATTGGTCCCTCGTCGCTGTCGCTCATGCTCTCGTCGCCGCTGACCTCAGCGTTCTCGCGCTCGCGCTTCTCCATGAGGGCCTGGAGCTCGGCGTCGTCGGACTCGGTGACGGCCTTGGGCTCCATCTTGACGACCAGCTTGCCGCCGGCGGCCTCGATGTTGCTCCGGATGTCGACGATGGCCTCCTCCAGGCGAGCGATGCCCGTGTTCTTGTCCAGGCAGGTGCTGGTCAGGACGTAGAGCGGGGGTGACACGAGCTTGACCTTGACGAGGTTGTCGGCCGTGTTGCGCGCCTCGGCCGTCCTCAGCGCGGTCTTGATCGCGTCGATGCCGTCGTAGCCGAAGCAGGTCACCTCGACGTCGGCGCGCACCTTGGTCGGTTGCGGCGTCAACCGCTTGCTGATATATGACTTGAGCTCCTCGGCGACGGCGTCGCTGGTGAAAGTAATATCATTCCAGACTTCGGGGTTCCTGTGATGTTATGATGACGATGTTTAGCAGGGTTTGCTTTCTTCCTTCCCTCCTGCTCACAGCTGGCTTGTTGTGGGCGGGACAGAACAGGATAGGACAGTCAGTCAAAACTCACGTTATTGATAGCTTGAAAGCATCAAGAGAGTGCCCGAACTTCTTGTTCAGAGGCCAGGCGATGCTCTCGTAGATGCTCTCAATCGGAACGAGTGTCTTCTCGGCCACGTGTCGCATGATAGAGTGGACCATCTTGCTCTTGTTGTACCTTTCTTCGCACTTCACAATATCCTCCTGAGAAACCCGGCGCTTTGAAAGGTCGATGTATCCCTTCTCCTTGTCGACACGCAGCACCACGACAACCTCGTTCCGTCCAACCCGAATCAACTTCTGAATACTTCGAATACGACGTCTTGACAGCTCGGAGAGCAGAATCATGCCGTCGATACCATCGTACTCGAGGAGCTTCACGTATGCTCCCATATCGGCAATCTTTTATTTTTGTTTTGTCGGGAGTTGTACTTCGTTAGCATTTCTTTGTGTCCTGCTTGCCCGCGGCGGTCATTTCTGCACCGCCGGGAGGCTCGAGGCGAAACAAACCTGCTTGACTGCGAGAGGGAACTTCCTGTTAGCATCCTGTGCCCCAAGCTGCAAAGACGCCATCGGAAGACCTGCGATCTGTGCTCACCATTGACCATCACGAAGCTGTCAATCTCCGGATACTTCTCCTCGTAGAACCGGCAGTTTGTTAACGACATCTTGGCGGTTTGTCTCGATGTGTCTTGCCCTAGCGGGAAAAATGAAAGAAATTGTGAGTCCTCTGGGCCTGGGGCTCTCTGTCGCGCAAACCGAATTTTCGAGGCGTTCGGGGGCGTGAAGAGAGGTGAGCCAATCTCGTCGAATTTGCCAGTCTTAGACGGCAGCGATGACGGATTGCTCGTTGGCCAGTGGGAGCAGTTTCTTCGTTAATTTTTAAATTTTTTTAGAGTGACTGCCAAATGTGAATCTGAGCCTCGAAAATGGATGGTGGGGTTGGCGTGCTCTGTTGAGCTTGGAGGGGCTCGGGAATTATGCAACTCCGCGTGTAGCACAACTCAGCGACTAGCTCGCCTAGTTGCATATCGCCTTCACACACCGCCCAAGCCCCGCCTGTAACGAGTACAAAACCCCGGTTCAACGGTGCCACGGCTTTTTTGAAGCTCGAGGTCTTGCGCCACTGATTTTAAGCTTTCTTCCTCTCCCCTTAATCTTCTCTTCACTAGCAGTTCACTAGCAGATCTGTAGTGCGCTCGTTCCTTTCGACTCTTATCAGAGCTATCGGAGCACCCCAGAATCGATGGCCAGCCGTAGACGGCCGTTCTGTCGCCAAAGCTCTCCTCATGGTGCCAGGTGGCGGCTCCTCGAGCTGTGGTTGGCTGCGAGAGAGAGCGAGAGATGATCGACAGGTGACCTCGGCTTAGTGACCCTTCGTCGACCGCGGCGCGGGCACACAACAACGACACTTTGTTTGTGGGCTCGTATACGTGACGGTTGGCTTTGAACTCGTCGTTGTGCTTGTCGCCAGCCTCCAAAACTTCTTTTTTTGGTCATGGTTCCCTTTTCTCGGCAAGCTAACCGAGGAAGCTAAACTGCACGATGGAGAACGCAACAATGGTTCTTGCTGCTATCTCGACAACGGCGGCCGCCATCGCTCTTGAGAAGCAGTCGTCATCATGGCTAGGAGTGTTTGGAAACGTCATTCTGGCCGTAATCCACATAGTTTCGTCCATCCTCTACTGGGTGATCCGGATTGCCACGATTTCCATCCCGACATTGCTCTTCACGCTCTTCTCCACGAGCCTGACCGTCACGATGAATGCCACGACCCTGTATGTCGCTGGCCTCTTCCCCTTCCCTCTTCCCCTTTCGAGGCCAAGGGACCGCTTATTAATATTCTTTGTTTCTCCAGGATGTTAATAGTCGGTACAGTCTTCTCAGCCATCAGCTGGTTCGTGAGGTACCGATACCTAAATATGTATTCACGGCTTCCGCCGGAGCCGCAGCGCAAGGAACCTGATGTGGACCTTTTCCCGGACACTCACGGAGAAGGCGCAAAGCCGGGACTTTCAAACTACCTAGATGAGTTCCTCAGCGCCATCAAAATCTTCGGCTACCTGGAACGCCCTGTGTTCCACGAGCTTACTAGGAGCATGCAGACACGCAAGCTCATAGCGGGGGAGACCTTTAATCTCGAAGAGGAGAAAGGATTCTGCATGGTCGTGGACGGGCTAGTCGAAATATTCGTCAAATCTTCCCGAGAGGGGCGACGGGAGACTCCAGACCCGATGTCTGCTCACTTTCCATCGAGCGACGAAGAGGAGGAGTACGTCTCTGGTCACCAGCGCTACCAGCTGTTGACCGAAGTTCACAACGGCGCGCCGATGTCGTCGCTCTTTTCTATCATGTCCCTCTTCACCGAGGACGTAAAGTTGCACCACGGCGATGATGACATCTCAGAACCATCCTCGGCGCCTGGTCTCTTCGGAAACCAAAGGATGCCCCTGAGCGCAGACTTCCGGAAGCGTCGGGACTTGCCAGTTTCTGTGCCTAACACGCCACAGCTGAAGAGGTCCGACACCCCGGAGGCTCAGGACGCCGACCAGGCGAGGCTGCCGCCACGCAGCCGCCTCTCTAGTATCCCGCCGATGTCCTTAGATCCAGGGTTTGACGACGGACTTGGACGTCCAAAGCGTCCCGCTCCGGCGAGAACTGCGACCCATTCCGTGCACCCCGACATCATCGCGAGGGCGACCGTGGACACCACCATCGCCATCATCCCGGCCAGCGCTTTCCGGCGCCTGATCCGGATATACCCCAAGTACACAGCGCACATTGTCCATGTCATCCTCTCCCGTTTCCAGCGCGTGACTCTAGCGACGGCCTACAACTATCTCGGCCTGACCGGAGAAGTCCTGCAAATCGAAAAGAGCATGATCAAATACACGACTTGTCAGCTGCCCAACTTCCTCAGGGGTGACGCTCTGACTCGTCTTAAGGAGAAGTTTGATCGAGAGCGGGAGCGCACGGGGGACCAAGATGGTGCAAAAGGAATCGCCCTTCATAATCCTTCCGCTGGCCGGCGGCGAAGAACCACGGCTACTCTTAGGAAGGGGGCTGCCCTGCACGCAATCTCAAAACGCCGCACTGGCTCCGTGGTATCAGCCAGCGGCACCCCGATGCCGTCGCAGGAACGTGAGCCATTCGGGCACGCTGGGCCTGGCGATCCCCTGTCCAACATACAGCTCCTGCGGAGTGGAGGACGCCGAGCCACGAGCACATTGGAGGGCGTCATCAGCCCGTCCCAGGGAGGTGCCGCAACAATGGGATCGCTGGGAGATGTCGTCTCTCCACTCTCCCAACGCACTTCGAACCCCTTCGCAACTCAGCGGTTGGCTCACATCTCGCATAACAAGCGCGAGACTCCTGATGAGGACGGAATCTTCCGAGAGTCGGTCTTGGAGTGCATGTTCAAAGCGATCGGCTTGACGGCCGGCGCCACCACATCCCGTGATGCCGAGTCGGCCGAGGGCTCGCCCAGGCTAGGCTCCTACGACCAGATTCGCAGCCGAGCACTCCCGAGCAACAACGCATTCGGTTTTATCGACTCTTTTGGCGTATCCGGCGACGGAGACACGGAGTCCATTACTTCCCAGGGGACCAGCGCAAACGTACCCCTAAATCCTCATGCCTTGGCCAACGACATGAGAGATGAGGTGGAGATAGTGTTCTTTCCAAAGGGCTCCGTCCTAGTCGAGGAAGGCGAGAGAAACCCCGGGCTTTATTACGTCATCGACGGCTTCCTCGACGTGTGTATGTCTGTCGAAGAGTCCTCGGGCGACATCCTTCAGGTGTCGAGGGGCGGTTCGACTTGCAACATTGACGACCATGAGGAGCCCTTCACGCCGTTGCCTCCTCGCCGAGCCGGATCGTCTTCTCGCTTCCCGCTCCCAGAACTGGGGACGAAGTCAGCCGACGGCCGCAAGAAGACCAAGGCTGGTCGGCGGAGCGTTGCTCTCGTCAAGCCAGGCGGCCTCGCCGGCTATGTCGGATCGATCTCGTCTTACCGGTCCTTCATCGACGTGGTCGCGAAGACGGATGTCTACGTCGGCTTCCTCCCCCGTCAGTCACTCGAGAGGATCGTGGACCGATACCCCATTGTGCTCCTCACCATGGCCAAGCGCCTGACCCATCTCCTGCCCCGCCTCATTCTCCACATTGACTTCGCTCTGGAATGGCTTCAGGTGAACTCCGGAGAGGTCATTTTCCACGACGGGGATGAGAGCGAAGCGATATACATCGTGCTTAATGGTCGTCTACGCCTCGTCGAAGATCGCACAGACGGTGGGGTCAACGCCCGAGCCGAGTTCGGACAGGGCGACAGCGTCGGTGAGCTGGAGGTGCTCACCGAGTCTGCCAGGTCCGGCACGCTCCACGCCATTCGAAACACGGAGCTGGTCAAGTTCCCGCGGACGCTGTTCAACAGTCTCGCCCAAGAACACCCGAACATCACGATCAAGATCTCCAAGATCATCGCCTCGAGGATGAGGGCTCTCGTCGACCAGCCGTCATTGGGCAAAGAGGGGGCCTCCAAGGCCTCGGTCAACAAGACCTCGCCGACGCTCAACCTGCGCACGGTGGCCATCCTGCCCGTCACCTCTGGCGTCCCCGTAGTTGAGTTCGGCAACAGGCTGATGAATGCCCTCACGCAGGTCGGGACGCCGAACGGCTGTACATCTCTTAGCCAGTCGGCGATCCTGAACCACCTGGGCAGACATGCGTTTAACAAGATGGGAAAGTTGAAGTTGGCGCAGTACTTGGCCGACTTAGAGGAGAAATACGACTTGGTCGTATATGTGGCTGGTGAGTTCTCTCTATCATTGCTTCCTCCCTCCCTCCCTTATCTGTCTCCATCCCCGGTTTTCCTGCCCAGATGCACATATGATGAGAAATTCAAAGCCCAAAGGCAAGCCAGCCTATGATGGCCAAATTATACTCTAATTTTTTCCTGATTTTGCATCTCTTTCGCTCGTGGAACCCACGACTCCTCCCGACCTTGGCACACCTCATCATAGCCACGATCACTGACATGTGCATTACGTTACTGCCGCATAGATACCAACGTCAACTCTCCATGGACCCAAACTTGCATCACTCAGGCCGACTGCATCCTCCTCGTGGGACTCGCAGAGGGATCCCCTGAGATAGGGGAGTATGAGCGGTTCATGCTGGGCAAGCAGTCAACAGCGAGGAAGATGCTAGTGCTGCTCCACGCCGAGCGTTACTCGTCGTCTGGCCTGACCCGGTCCTGGCTGCGGAACCGCATGTGGATCAACGGCGGCCACTACCACGTGCAGATGGAGTTCCACACTCAGGAGGTTCCGATCCAGAAACGCTCCGGGCCGAGCCTGAAAGAGCGTGTGCAGATCCTCCAGGCCGAGATTCAGAAGTACACGTCCCGCAAGGTCCGCCACAGCCCGTTCTACTCGCCCGACGCCCCGATCAAGGGCGACTTCCACAGGCTCGCCCGCAGGCTGTGCGGCAAGTCTGTCGGGCTCGTCCTCGGCGGCGGCGGGGCGAGAGGCATCGCGCAGATCGGCATTATCCGCGCGATGGAGGAGACGGGGATCCCGATCGACGTGGTAGGTGGCACGTCCATCGGCGCCTTCGTCGGCGGGCTGTACGCCCGGCACGCGGACGTGGTGCCCATCTTCGGACTAGCCAAGAAGTTCTCGGGTCGCATGGCCAGCATGTGGCGCTTCGCGCTGGACCTGACGTACCCGTCGGCGTCGTACACCACGGGCCACGAGTTCAACAGGGGCATCTTCAAGAGCTTCGGCAAGACGCAGATCGAGGACTTCTGGCTCGAGTACTACTGCAACACGACCAACATCAGCAAGTCCCGCGCCGAGTTCCACACGAGCGGCTACGCCTGGCGGTACGTGCGCGCGTCCATGTCCCTCGCGGGCCTGCTCCCTCCCCTGTGCGACGAGGGCAGCATGCTGCTGGACGGCGGCTACGTCGACAACCTGACGGTCTCGCACATGAAGTCGCTGGGAGTGGACGTCATCTTCGCCGTCGACGTCGGGGCGCTGGACGACGACGTGCCGCAGGCCTACGGCGACACCCTGTCGGGCCTGTGGGCGTTCGTGAACCGCTGGAACCCGTTCTCCACGACGCCCAACCCGCCGACGCTGGCCGAGATCCAGGCCAGGCTGGCGTACGTGTCCAGCGTGGACGCGCTGGAGCGCGCGAAGATGATGCAGGGGTGCATCTACATGAGGCCGCCCATCGACGACTACGGCACGCTCGAGTTCGGAAAGTTCGACGAGATCGTCCAGGTCGGGTACAGGTACGGCTTGGAGTTCCTGCAGAGGCTGAGGGAGCAGGGGGCGCTGCCGCTCGTGGAGGAGACGGAGGCGAAGAAGGCGCTGAGGAGGACTATGGCTCCTAGGAGGGCCAGCATTTAAGTCCTTTCTGTTTGTATTCCGTAGAGAACGAATTAGGATGAGAAAGGGACGAGAACACATCCGTTAACAATGTACGGTATGCTATATGGTACCCTCAATGCGCCTTCGATTTTGTATTTGGTCCCCATTTGTTCTGGCTCTCACTCGCAAAGGTTGACCGTGGGCAGGTCAGGTGAGTCACAACTAGGGTGTGCTAGCTTACCAGCTGGCCGTAGGGACAGGGACGAGGCTGCTGGGTCGCAGAACCACCCCGGCTGGTTCACGGCTGGATATGTAAGGGATGAAAAGTGGCTGGCTGCCTGGGCTGGGTGGGGCAGGTCGCTCGTGTCTGTTGGTTACACGGATCATCGTGATATGTTTTCGTCGACACATTCATACATTCATTTGCTACATCATTCACCAGTGACTTATAGAGCCGACAGGAAAAAAGAGGTAGTTTCTCCCTTCAAACACACACACACACACACGAACAACAACACACTTTCGAGAATAAACAAAACACCGGTGTTCGAGATGGCGGCTGTTTCGCACAACCACGTCAACTATCAGGGGCGTCTGAACTTCATTCGGGAGGAGATCCTTGCAAGACATCTTGGCCTCTCAGTCGAGGTAAGTCATGATCACTGGGCATCATATTCGCTTGTCTTTTCTCCTTTCGGTGCCGACTTCACGTCACAGCAGCTCGCTATTTCTGAAATCGTGTTCATGCTACACCATCGCTTCCATCGGGCAGCACTCTGGATGTTGGTAACTACATGCTCTCCGACCAATACCATCTCGACCATCATCATGATAGGACGTGAAACATATCAAAGTGACTCCCCTCCAGTACGACCCGGTTTGCCCCTTTAAGTACAACAACTTCGTCTACCGGATCGCCAGCTCGAAGTCAGCCACCTCCTTGGTGGAGGAGGGACGTACGCTGCAGCCCGGCTGCGTGCCGATCCCGCCCCTGCTCCCCTTCGACTTCATAGTGCGCCTCAGCAACTCGGACGCCGAGGGCATGCATCACGCGACCCGGATCGAGAACGAGGTCGCCATCATGAGCCTTGCCTCCGCCGCTCTGCTGCGAAACGACGCGGATCACAGAAAAGTAGTCCCGAGGTGTATGCCTGGGGCAGCAGCAGCAGCAGCAGTGGGACGGCTGCCTCCTCCTCCCCCGCCCAGGGCTGGATCCTCATGCAACACATGCCCGGCACCCCCGTCGACGAGTGCCTCGACGCGATGAACATGGACCAGAAGAAGGGCATCCTGGCGCAGATGGCGAGCATCCTGAAGGCGCTGCAGGATTACGAACTGCCCAAGAGCATCGCCGGCTGGGGCGGCGTGACGTTCGACCTCCGCAGCCAAGTCGTGAGCGCGGCCATGAGCAGTGTCGGGGCCGGGCCGTGGCACTCGCTCGAGGACTCGTATCGCGGGAGGCTGAAGGTCGCGCTGGAGAAGGCCGATGCGAATCCGCATTTGAAGGGCTGGCGTGCGACCTGCATCCGGGAGCGACTGGACAAGTTCGTTGAGCAGGGGCTGTCGAGGCAGTTTGATGCACTGGAGACAAAGGACGACAGGGCGATTGTGCATGCTGACTTCAGTACATTGCCGCCTTGGACACCTTTGCCCCGTTTTGACATTACATATCATATAACTTAGCATCACTTCTTTCTCTTTCTACCTGGGAGAGGATAAAGCACAGGACGGACGCTGACATTGATACACACTCTCTCAAAAACATACATAGCATTCAACAACATCCTCTACGACCCAACAACCAACCGCATCACCGCCCTAATCGACTACGCCTTCGCCAGCATCCAGCACCCATCCTACGAGTTCTTCCAGTCCTTCCACGGGGCAGGCGGCCAGTTCCGGGGTCGGTCCAGCCTCGACACCGCCGACGAAGAGAAGCTGCGGACCGCGAAACTCACGGGGGTGTTTCCGTCTTCTTTCGTAGGAGACGACAACAACGACACTGATGAGGTGAAAGCGCAGTGGGATCTCGCCGAGGCGTGGGAGGACGAGCTGGTGAAGCAAGGGGTTCAGAAGCGACCTAGCACTACAAGGGGCGTCGAGGAAGTCGCGGACGTGGACGCCGTGCTGAAGGCGGTGCTGCCGTGGCATGTGTGCAATGAGGACTTTCTGGCTATGCAGGGGGGCGGTGCTGCTGAGTTCTTCAGGAAGATGGCCGAGGGGAGTTGGTGGAGTTGGTGGAGCGTTTGGGCTTTTAGAGAGGGGGTAATCAAGTCATGCAGGGCGGACGAAAGCAGCTGGTCGGCTCCGTGGCAAGAATCAGGTGACGGGTGAGTGCGCCAGTGTGGCAAGTGAAGATGGATAGAGTTGTTCTCAGGGTATTGGTGTGAGGTTCGTCGTCCTGACATATTCTTGTCTTCTGAGTGTCTCGTGCTTAGTCAGGTCTCTTTGTGTGTGATCTAGTGCCCCCTATTCCCATGTGGTCGGGCCTCGTCCTAACATTGGTATCATCTAGCCATTGGCATCTACTGTGCCCTGTGACCTCATGGAAGGTGGACAGTGGTACCTGCGAGTTCACTGATGTCCATTACTTTGACCAGTTCAACTTGACCACATCTTCGCCCTTGAGCCAAGCAAATATGCACGTGTAGATTCCCCGGTCTAATCCTTACCTCCCCCAGATCCTCTGCATCGGCCATGTCCCACGTGGAGGTTGAATTTGCAACCAAGTGGGGTGGCTTGGCTTCTGAAGAGTGTGTGTGGGTGTGGAGGGAAGGCCCGGACCCTTGTTCCAGACCCCTGGTCTGGCCCCGCTGATGACGTCACCATCGACAGCCTTGCATCACTTACAGCTTCGGCCTTGATCGAGCTTTGTCAAGCTTGTTCAGCAACCAAGCACCAAGCTGCTTCTTTCTTTTCCTTGTGCGCCAGCCAACATGACGGATCTTGAGCTACCGCTTTCATTGCTTGTAACACCCCAGCACGCCCGAGGTGACGCGCAATCGAGGGTCCCGTGCCTCGCCCAAGTCAACATCCCACGAATGGGAGGCCCAGTCTTGCTCTGGAAAGCTTCCCACGTTCCCCTAGCGAAGCCAACGTTGCAGCACGCCAGTCTTTCTCCTGGATGTAATAGGTCTGTTCCTCGCCAAAAATATGACGATAAGTGTCGATCTCTGGCAGAACATGCGCCTCATCGCTCGCCCTGCCCTTGCACCTTTGCGACCTTGCTTGCCGACTCGCTTAGGTTGTCCATGTGATAGGCAGGGAGGCAGGGAGGCAGGGAGGCAGGGAGGCAGGGAGGCAGGGAGGCAGGGAGGCAGGGAGGCAGGGAGGCAGGGAGGCAGGGAGGCAGGGAGGCAGGGAGGCAGGGAGGCAGGGAGGCAGGGAGGCAGGGAGGCAGGGAGGCAGGGAGGCAGGGAGGCAGGGAGGCAGGGAGGCAGGGAGGCAGGGAGGCAGGGAGGCAGGGAGGCAGGGAGGCAGGGAGGCAGGGAGGCAGGGAGGCAGGGAGGCAGGGAGGCAGGGAGGCAGGGAGGCAGGGAGGCAGGGAGGCAGGGAGGCAGGGAGGCAGGGAGGCAGGGAGGCAGGGAGGCAGGGAGGCAGGGAGGCAGGGAGGCAGGGAGGCAGGGAGGCAGGGAGGCAGGGAGGCAGGGAGGCAGGGAGGCAGGGAGGCAGGGAGGCAGGGAGGCAGGGAGGCAGGGAGGCAGGGAGGCAGGGAGGCAGGGAGGCAGGGAGGCAGGGAGGCAGGGAGGCAGGGAGGCAGGGAGGCAGGGAGGCAGGGAGGCAGGGAGGCAGGGAGGCAGGGAGGCAGGGAGGCAGGGAGGCAGGGAGGCAGGGAGGCAGGGAGGCAGGGAGGCAGGGAGGCAGGGAGGCAGGGAGGCAGGGAGGCAGGGAGGCAGGGAGGCAGGGAGGCAGGGAGGCAGGGAGGCAGGGAGGCAGGGAGGCAGGGAGGCAGGGAGGCAGGGAGGCAGGGAGGCAGGGAGGCAGGGAGGCAGGGAGGCAGGGAGGCAGGGAGGCAGGGAGGCAGGGAGGCAGGGAGGCAGGGAGGCAGGGAGGCAGGGAGGCAGGGAGGCAGGGAGGCAGGGAGGCAGGGAGGCAGGCACAGGATGTGTGCGTGTGTATTGTGTCACTAATTTCGTTTCTCCCTTATATTCCACTTGGTTCGACATAGGTGACATGCAATGGTAGGCTGGCACACCAGTTTAGACCGGTTAGACCGGTTTGACTGAAGAATTATATTTAAAGTCGAGAAGGACAAAAACTTGGCGCATCTGCCTCCCATCTTCTCCTTCTGCCGTTCCTGCATGCGAAACTAGACCCTACATGCTTTATGTTGTGAGAGAATGCATTCACTACATCGATATATGCACTAGACAAGCATCGCAACAGCTCCAACGACCAGCTCCTTTACCTACTCTGAGGGCGGAACAGAGGAGACACAGCATCTACGATCTCCGAGTCATCGAAATCGTCATCACCATCATCGTTATTGTCCTGCCACACCAACCAACGCACTCAACGTCAAGTTTACATCACCACCATATCGTCCATCTCCCAGTCCGGGGACCACGAAGCAACCATGACGAAATACCTCCCACCCGACATGCGTCCCTCCAAAGCCGACCCCGCAGCCCGCTCGGCCCGCAAGAAAATCGAGAAAGACTCGCCCGCCTTCGGGTGGAAGCAAGCCGCCATCCTGGGCGTCATCGGCCTCACGGTGCTCATGAACGTCGAGAAAGACGTCAAGAAGCTCGAGGAGAAGCACGACCGCGAAGACCGTGACCGTGACCGTGACCGCGACCGTGACCGTGTCGGTGACCGTCATCACTACCCGTCGTCATCCAACAAGAGAGCGAGCAGCAGCACGAGAGACGACAGGAAGAAGAGCAAGAGGACCGGCAGCGAAGAGAAAGGAGAGAAGAGCAGCGACAATAGTCGCGGGCGAAGGGGCAGCGCGGGCGACATAGATCAGGAGAGCAGCAGTCGCAGTCGCAGACGGAGCATGCACCACCAGCATCGTCTGCGGTATTATGATCGGCTGGGGCAGGATCTCGATCGTCGAGAGGAAAACGATGCTTCCGGACGGGAGGACAGAAAGAGGGGGAGGAGTTGGGGTCCGCCTGCGGTGAAGTTCGATTTAGGGGATGGTGATGACAGGGATGAAGATTATGATGGGAAGAGCACGAGGCGTGGGGGGAGGAGATCGTCAACCGGTGGTGGGAGGCGGGAAAAGGTGCGGTGATCCCCTCACTCGTCCTTGTACCTATCACCTACATACACGTGCTTTCGCCCCTTTACATCTTAGGGGGGTGGAAGTTTTCTTTTTCTCTATTGTTGTGTCTGGGAGGCATCACGCCGGTGTACTAGGAAGGAAAGGATGAGAAAGGAGGCTTTCTGGTTGGTCTGGCAATGAACTACCCAAATTATACCCGTGTATCGATTTGCATTTATTCCTGCCCTGTACGTTATGGTTATCGGGTCTTGTCTCATCTTGCTATTGGGTTCTGTATCATCTAAATTTCGGTAGCTACGGGATATACTACTATTGTAGAGGGCATGTCGTGTCTTCCTCCGGATGAGAATATCACGAACGACGGGTAAACTGGGCACAACCATTCTGCACACTTGGGGAGAGAAGCACTCAAATTCAAGCCACGTGCCTCTATATCTGTCGTCCCGCACTTGTCCAACCACCCTTCCACCGCCCGTGCCAGCAAGACAGGGACAGAATAGGCTCGTCATCACTGATAGCACCAGCAAAGTGTTGTGACCCATTCCCAGCCTTGCGAGTACAGTCCGCCCCTTGAAGGAGCCCGGCATATCCAAAGCATATATGACGACGTGCAACTGAGAGAGGTTGAGTGTAGGACACCATAAAGAAAACGGTATCATTGATAAAGCATCTAAACATGAACACGTTGGTTGGCATTGTCACTCCGAAATCCCTCGCCTCGCCTCGCCTCGCCTCTCCTAACTCCGCCCGGAAGACGTCTGTCCGTCCGTCTGTCCGTCCGTCCGTTCGCCCCAGGAAAAGGCGTCCCGTCTGTGCTACAAACTCACTCCCTTTCCCCCTGTCTGTCTGACCGTCCGACCTGACCATTCTCACTGCAGTGCCACCACATGCAAGCGAAACCAGGGCTTTGCAAGCCCTTCCCCATCCCTTGTCTTTCCTCCCCTAACCGCCTCACCACTCTGTTCGTTGTCTCTTCCCTTTCCCTTCTTCCCCGCCACCTAGCCGGTTGGTTCCACGGTATCATCAAGAAGGAGAGAGAGAGAGAGGGAGAGAGAAGGTAGCCCCGTGCATCCCCATCTAGTCATCCCGTACCCTTGAAAAACAAAAGTCCATCGTGAAAGCCGCATACCAGGGCCAATCCATCCTTCTGGTGAAGGGGAAAAGAGTTAAAACCATACAGACCAGAAAAGATAAAAAAAGGATTAAAGTGAATATAAACCTGTATGTGTAGCAAAAAACTATTGCGCCCAAAGAAGATAAAAGAGGAAACGGATGTGGTCAAAAGGAGGCGTGGCTGGCCGGCCGGCCGGGAAGGGGAGGGGGCTGGCTGGTGGTGGTGCGCTTCCCAACCCCAACAAACAACCCCCCCTCCACGATCGCCTGTGATAATGCCTCCCTCTCTTCCCTAAAGTCCTATCCCAATAGAAAGTATCACGTCTGTGTTGTCTGTGTCTGCGTGAGCATGTGTGCGAGCGTGTTTGGATGGTAGGAGTGGTAGTAGTAGCAGTAATAAAATATCGTGTCATATATGAATGCGTTGGCGTTGGCGCAGTCGTTTGTTGTAAGACTCATCAATCCCCACCTCTCTAATAGAAGAGGAAGAAAGAGAAGAAAAAAAAATAATGCCTGCCAGTCCCTTCGCCCCCGTCTTGTCTTCCCATTTTGTCCCCAATGCATATGAGTCCGTTCCCCCCCAAAACCCATCCCGACACAGTTCAGTGAGTTTCATTATGGATTGTGTAAAATAAAATCGTCCGGTTTCCCCCTTATCATCCCGACATTAAGGAGAGAGTGAATGTGTCTCTTGTCGTACAAGGAATGAAAAGAAGAGGAATAAAAAGGGAGAGAATATGCTTGCTGCTATGCTTGCTGCTCGAGAGATAGACAGAGAGAGAAAGTTTTGGTATCACGATTGTGTCTGTCCCATCACCTTAAAATTCCCGAGGACCCCAAAAACCAACCCAAAACAACGCCTTTTTGTAGTAGTAAAAAAAAACACTTCCTTTTTAGACGAAAGGAAACGACATCAATAGTGATGTTTTCCACGCCCTAGCAGCAGTTAAAAGATTTCGTAAAGAAGAATGGAAGAAGAAGTAAGAAAAGAAAAGAGAACCAAATAAAAAAATCGAATCTACGCGACTCGAATAGTGGTGGCGCTGAGATGGTCAGGCACGATCTTCATAGCAGCAGCAGTAGTGTTGTTGTTGTTGTTCTCCCCCTTCGCCTCGTCGTCATTGGCGTCGTCGTTGTGCTGGCGGGGCCTGCGGATGTCCTCGAAGGTCTTAGGAGTCAGCGGCTCAACGGCCGACGCGGACGTGGACGTGGCGGAGGACTCGTCGTCCGCCGCCGGCGTGGGGAGGCCGTGTTCCATGGCGGTTGCGGTGGCGTGAGCACTAGTCGTCGCTGTGGGGGTGGATGGAGCGGCGGTGGTGGCGGTCGTGTTCTTCGCTGGTGTTGACGCTTGGAGGATGGTGGTGTACACGGACGATGACGCTCGGTGGTGGTAGTTCGTCGTCCTGCTGATGTCGTTGCTAGCGCAGTCGTTGGCGCCGTCGTTGGCGCCGTCGCTGATGCTAGTGCTGGTGCTGGTGCTGGTGCTGATGACTTCAACGCCTGGTCCGTCCGTCTGGATGGCGGTCACGTCGGCAGCCAGCAGGGTTGCGTCGGCGCATGCGGTGAGGCTGCTGTCGCCGTCGCCGTTGACCTGCTGCTGCTCCTCGCTGATGCTGACATGCGGGATGCTGCCGCTGGCGGCAGAGTCGAAGGACTGCCTGACGGGGCTCTTCAGGCTGGAAACGTCGCCGAACTCGCTCTTGCTAGCTCGCGAGGATCGTGCGGGGTTCCGTGGGGGCAGGGCCGGCGGGATGCGCTTGGGGATCGTGACTAGGGCCCCCTTGGCCGAGATCACTTGGGTGACTTGCGTGGTCATGATGGCGGCGCGGGCCGGCTGCTGGGCGGTCGCGACCTCGAAGATGACGGGCTCTTCCTCGTCGTCCTCCTCCTCGTCATCCTCATCATCAGCGTCGTCGTCCCGTTCGGACGAGGGAGCGGTAATGTCGTCTGGCGTTGTTGCCGCAATGGTAGCCTGCGTGGTCTGGGTGTCCTGCCTCCTTGGTAACCCCGTTTCGCTGGTGGAAGAAGTGGCAAGACTAGCCACGGGGGCGGATTTTGGGGTGGGGTTGGTGATAGTGGCCGGGGCCGAGACGTGCTGCATATCGACTGACTCACGCCTGTTGAGGAGTTCCAGCGCGGTCATATCGATCTTGGTGTAGTCGATCTCCTCAGGCTCCAGCACGACGGGCAAGCACTCCGCTGAAGTGCGGTCCTTCAGATCACTGACACGACTTGGGCTGGGTGAGGTCCGAGCTGACTCGCCCACGTCGGTCTGGGTGAAGGCATCCGTCATGGTGGTGGCCTGTGTCCTGCTAGACATGTAGCTTCCTCTGTTGCTGTTGCTATGGCTAACGTAGGTGTCGACGCTCTGGCGGTGGAATCCAGAGCTGGTATTGTTCGCGTTCGCATTCGCGTTGGCGTTGAAGTTGAAGGCAAGGCTTGTCGGGCTCGGGCTGTAGTCGAACTGCGTGCTCGTGGGACGTAGACGGGTTCCAGCCTCGCGGATCTCCAGACCGGCCATCTCGAGCGCAATGACGCCGAAAGGGTCTGGATCGTCTGAGCTTGGGAGACCAAAGGTCGCGGACATTGGCGACGCGGGAGACACAACGGGGGTCTCTATCACAGCATCTCCCGGGGCGGGCTGCAGCGACAGGGCTTGCATCATGCGCAAGTCGAAGTCAGTTCGGCCCTCGGCAGCCTTGATCGCCTCAAAAAGAGGTGCTATCTCGGGGATCGACTTCCGCACGTTGCCGGCCAGGACGTCTAGCACGTCGACGGTGGTACCGTAGAACCGCTCGTTCTCGTTCCCACGCTCCGTGACCATCGATCCGTCCAACCGCACCTCCCGATGTTGGCCCCTAGCCTTCAGGTACGTCAGGACGGTACCGCTGAGTTCCCTCCACCGCGTCGGGTCATTTTCCAAAAGGCCCACACACGCCACCGGCCCAACTGCGAGTGAGACATCGGTGCCAAGCACAAGTCTGGGGCGTGTGAACATCTCTAGAGCGGCGACACTGTTGATGACCAGCACGCAATCGTAGATGTCCACGCCAATGGCGAACCCTAGGCCAGCCGTGTGCAGGATGATGCCGGACGGAGGCGACCATGTGCCGTCCGCCTTACGCGCGATCAAAATTCCCGAGCCGCCCGAGCCGGACATCCAAAGGCCTGAGCGCATGCACGAGAAGATGGCCAGCCCGACAGCGTTCTGGACTATCCTGGGTGGGATCTTCTTCATAACCTGCGTTTGGTTGGGTGGTGTTGGTGGCCTCGATGCTGTCGTCGGACTCGTGGGTTCTGAAGAGGGGGCCGAACTGGTTTCGTGGGAGAGGAAGCCATCGCCTATAGGTAGTGAATTCGTCTTCCAGTCAGCTAGATGATCTACCAGATCTACCAGTTCAGGGCTGGGTGTGATATGCAAAGCGCTAGGACAAAATGACGTACTGCAAAACGACTTCAATATTCGAGCGGCCTTCTCGCATTCTTTGTCGAGGCTACTTGGCCAGTACGCCTCCCTCCCGGTCTTGCCTCCCAATAGTGGTTGTGCCGGGTTGCTGGTGGTGGCACCGCTGCCGGTCGAGAGCCGATTTGGCGATGCGATCTTATCGGTCCAGCCAAACACCCGGCCGAAGGCGCCGCCGTTGGCCTTGCCGTCCACCGACCTGGTGCGCTCCCAAGACGGGAGAAGTGACGAAACCCGCTGCATCGTGACGAGGTGTTGCGACTGTGCTTGGACAGCCGTTAACCCCCTCGTTCAGCTCAGCAGCTAGGTGGTGCAGCAGCCCAGATCGCCGCTCTGGCTGGAGATAAAAAGACCCTGGAAGTTTGTAGCCCTCAGATATATAACGTGTTGGGAGGGCGAGCGGGCTCGACGCAGGTGCTGCTGCGACAGCAACCATAAAAAAAAAAGGAACGGAAAGGTTGGGAAACAGAACAAAAAAAACCAGAACAACGGACTCGCGATCGAGAAAGGGAGATTAGTAGTTTGAAAAGTCGTTAAAATGCTGTCGATGGGATGCCGGTCCTGTTCCGTGCTTCCCAAGCAACGAAAATCCCAGTCGAAGGGGGCAGCGCCGTCCGGAGGGAGCAAGGATGGGGCGGCGGGGAAAGGAGGGAAAATGAGTGAGCCAGCCTGTGATGCAGGCGGGTGGCCGAGGCCTGGGAGGAGCCCTGGACTTTTTTGCTACTGTGGTAGATTGGTGACGTGGGCAATGATGAGCCAGCCGCCTCCACCCAACAGCAAGCAAGCAAGTACAGAGAGAAGCAATCAGGATCAGGCGATGGCCCCTGCAAAAGAAAAGGGCCAAGCAACTCCGACAGGACAGGCCGGCAAACCTCGAAAGAGGAAAAAGGCGCCGCGGAGCTGCTGCGTCTTCTTGCTCTTCTGCTCTCTGTCGCTGTTCTCCTGTCCTGCTGGAATGATGCTCCCTGCTTTGCTTGTCCGCTTGCTTGCTTGCTGCTCACTTGCTTGATGCAATGCAAGGGTGCCCGCAGCCAGGCAAGGGTCGAATTGTCCAGCAAGGGCCAGGGCCTAACCGATGTGGCTGGGATCCGCTGACCGAAAAACCCACCACGGACCACAGCAGGGAACAGCGTGCTACCCAATCCGTTCGTGCTAGGCCAGAAGGGTCTGGTACAACGACTGGAGCCAGGGTTTCCCCGGGTGGGGAACAGCTGCGATTGCGTTCGGAGCGGGCGGCGGTACGAGTCGAATGGTGGGTTTGGTGGTGGCAACAACGACCGACCGATGTGTGATGAGATCACTCTTCTTCTGTCTCCTTCTTTTTGTGTCTCGAAAGATGCCTGGACGACGGACGCCTGGAATCGAGGACTCGAGGGATTTGAGGATTTGCGGATTGCGGCGGCGTGCGAGCGCGAAAGTGCAGTGGTGTCTGCGCGCGAGGGCCGATACCTGCAGCTTGGGCGTGTCTGCGTCTGCTTGTGCGTCCGTCGTGTGGGCAAGGCACGGTCACATATTCTGCACTCCTGTGCTGCTCCGGTGCTGCTCGGTACTACTTCTTGTCTGATAGGGGACTTTCTGCTGAACCGCAACCTGAGGTATCTTTCTTGGGGGCGAGAGGATGGAGAGTAAGGAGGGGGAGGAGGGGGCGGGTATCCGGCCGCGAGGAGGTGTGGGTAGTATCGGAGTGGCAGTCGATGTTGATGGGCGGTTGGCCCTCTCGTGTCGTTGTGGCTCGTTCCTGACCGTATATTAATTGCCCGCCATCGTGTATAAGAACAGTTATCGTCCGGCGGCGGCGGTGGATATGCAAGTGAGAGTGAGCAGTCCCCAGTATATATGAAAGGTGGTGGCGGAGGGGAGAAGTCACGACATAGGGGCGCCTTGTGTGTGTGCCTGATGGTGGGTGATGCGTAATATACGAAATAAATGGCAAGGCCTCGAAGTCAGAGGTCAGACGAGTCACGACTACTGTGGTATCGACGTCCCAATTTGGGGCCTAGAGGAGTTGGAGATCAATAAAGAACTTGTCAAGGACTCGAGCCGAGAGCGCTAGAAGAAGCAAGCTGGACGAGCCAACAACAGCCCATTGTAATATTTCGCGCACCTAGCTGACAAACAGCCCGATAACTGGCCGTTGCAAAAGAAACGTGCAAAGACAGTGAGGTGATCAGATATGTGGGAAATCAAGTAAAAAGAAAAGGGAAGGGCTGTTATTAGGCCGAAGCAAATAACTCATTCCCATCCAGATGCGTAACATCACACTCCGAGTCCTTGTACCTTTTTGCTTCTTTTCTTGCACCTCCACGGGCTCCTCTCCGCGTCAGTTCTTTTGGGTTCACTGTTCCATCTCTCTGGGAATATATTCAAAACCCTAGCCGCTCGTCCCCGGAGCTCCTGTGGCCCGAACCTCACGAAGCACAACAGTAGCAGCAACAACAACAGTAAAATAAGCACTACTAACAGTGCGCCGCATAGGTCTAAAGTAACGGGCGCCGTTTGGGGAGCTGGAGCCCCGAATCAACCTGCCCTGTACGTACTGCGCTGCAGCCACTAAAACATACCTATCTAATCGCCAGCAGATACCAGACTAGCAGGCAGACTACTACACAGTAGAGGGGAGGTCGACGCCGCCGCTGGACAACGTCAGGTTTGCTGCCGGACTGTGCCCAGAGAGGTCAGAGGAGCTCTCAAGCTCTTTCCATAGGCCTAAAAAAGTGGGATTGGATGGAGAGGCAAGGGAGGAGGAAATGGAGAGAATCCAGACAGGATATTAAAAAAACTGTCTCCAAAAAAAAAGAAAAGGCTTTCTCTCTCAGCTCTCCATCATGATCAGCGGCCGCGCCGCATGCTGAGCCTTAGAACGACATCCGCTTGGCTCCAGAACAACCCCCAACCCGACGCGGCTTGGAGAGCGAAAGGGAAATCTCAAATCAACACACCAATATTCCCTTCTTTTTTTGTTCCCGGTTTCGGTCTCTTCTTTCGGATGCATGATATTTGCTCATTTTCAACTGACTCGCCTGCAAGAGGAGAGTGTAGGTATAGACCTGGATGGATCCTGCGATGAGTAACTGCACGACACCACGGAGCATTGCTCAGCTTGATTATTATCACGGCCGTGCGAAGGTCCCTAACTCTAGGCATCATCACAGAAAGATGGGAAGGTGCGGAATACGACCACGGCTTCTGACCTGCAGCAGGGAAGCACTCCCCCCTTTTTCACGAGGAGGGTAGACCGTTGAGACGGACACGGCACGGCATTTATGTACGTGAGATGAGAACTATTCTGTTCTGTTCATCCGCATCGAGAACGGTTCATGCTACTACGACGTATAGAAGACGCCACCTATAAGTGAACGCGGAACGGGAGTCTGCTCCGTTTACGCTCTGTCTGTATGTGCCTACTGTATCTCTGCATAGCGGATGTACATGTATAGCGACTGATCCCCAATGCAGGAAGGAGGCGGGCGGCGGGCGGGAGTCGCTGGGAAATCTTCCGAAATGGCGACTGCTTTGCTTTGCCATGTGTGCCGTTTCCCTCATCATCACACATCCCCTCTCCATCCCATCCTATCCCGCCATCACATCACATTAACAATTTGCAAATCTGCCTGCCTGCCTGTCTCCCCTGCCTGGTGGCCCCGTCACTTCCTACGTAGTCGTAGTTGTCGTCGCCGTATGCACTTACCACAGTACGCTGTGCCCCGCTGCTCTGCTGGTTTTGATGGTAACAGTACTCTGTGGTGAGGTGGGTGGGGGTTGATCGGAATTCAGGGGAAGCATGGAGATCCCATCCGCCATCTCATCATGATCCTTACCCTCTCCCCCCGTTCGCCAAGTGATTAAAAAAAAATAATCATCGACGGGGGTCCCACGGCATTGGGGAAAAGCTTGGGTTTCCTTCGTCTTGGGTGAATGGATGATGATCGTTCAATCTTCGATTTTCCTTACGCTCCTCTTTCTTCTTTCCTTGTTTTGTTCTCATCGCAAAATAAACAATCAAAAGAGGATGGTTTTTCGCCCCCTGAGAGTGAACAGGAGGTACGAAAGGTTCCTTTCGGTCGCGTCGCGACTTTTATCTTGTCTCATTCTCCACGAGCTGCTGTCGTGGTACCCCTTTTTTGAAGCCCGGGCCTGTGGCGACGCGCTTTGGGTAGTTTCGAAATTCTTAAGCTGTTTAATTAATATTCATGTCTCCTTTTCCTTTTCTTTTATTCCTGTCCTATTTCGTTTCCTTACAACGTTGTATGTTCCCTCGGTTTCCTGCAATGCTCAAACACATCCCCGCAAAAACAAGCTGTTCTTGCTGCACGCTCTTTCACATTCATTTCGCCAAAAAGGTGGCAAAGTTTGTTCCCTCCTAAATCCTCCACGACGCACTTCATCACTCTCCCTTCTCGACCCTGTTTCTCGGGGGGCTTACTCCGTAGGAGGGGATGGCACGAGAACTAACAAGACCGACTGATGAGTTTCCCTGTTACCGGGTAGATGCCCCGGCTCTCGCCTCGAGCGGCTGCTTGCAGGTGTCGTTGGAAATCTGAGGGTCTCGCGGCCTCTTTTCCTTTTGGTTTAAGGGATGAGTGACTGCTAGCAAGGTTGCGGTCGCTTTTGTCTCAGGCTCTTGGTTGGTCTAGTCCCGCCGTCGATGGTGGTGATACGCGGGTTCACGGAATAGATAGATTAATCTATCTGGGGACAATGGACAGTGGACAGTCGACAGTGGGCACACACGATGGGTCATTGCACATCGGCACGGCAGCTACCCGCTGTCGCCTGCCTCTTTCCTTGAGAACGGCGGCGTTTGGCGTGAGGGGATCCGCCACCCAGGTTGCCAAAAAGCGGCGGAGAGACAGATGCTCGAGTGAGTGTGTGCCTCATGGGGTGATTCTGAGCTCATATCGAAATCAGTTCTTTTCTCTTCTTCTATCCCACGCCCCTTTGTTCGCAATATCGCCCGTATGAGCGCGAGTGTGCTCAGGCAGCTTAACAAATGTCGTATACTATACGGCATGCAAAGACCAATTATCACGCTCCTTCGCTGTTAAAATGCATACACAAATACAGCAGGGATAAAGTGTGCGCGGCGTCAACAGTCATTACGAGATTTGAAAAGACTCGCTTGTGAGTTTGAGCCGCAGTCCTGTGCGCTTCGCAATCTCTCTTCATTACTATTCCGAGGCCCTCAACCCCTGGTTCCGATGCTCCTCCTCCTCCTCCTCGGTACTTGGTGGCACGGGAGTTTCCGAGGGTAGCGGGAGAAGCCTCGCGGCGCGGGATGACAGACCGATTGTCGTATTTTACAGGCCCTTCTTCAGGCCCCGATCGCGCCCATGCCGAGTTTGACCTCCTCGGCTTGCTGGACGCCACTGAGTTGAGCTGTGGGTAGGGTAGATAGAACATGCATCATCTCATGTTAGTCGTCTCTCCAGGCGAATAGCCCGGCATGTGGGAGGGGTGGTGCTAAGGACAAGTTTCGGGAGGGAAACGATGGGATGGGGGCTTGACTGACAATCTACGAAATCTTGACCGGCCTTCATCCCCTGTGCCTGCATATTTTTCTTCTCTGCCGCCGCCTTCATCTTGAAGAAGATACTTTTTTTTGGGTGATGGACGACGGTAACGTGTCAGCTAGTGATCGGGTATCTTGGGTAACTTGTCTCGCGGATGTGATGTCCCGGGTGCCCGCGGGCTCGCACCAGTGAGGTGAGTCGGGTTCGGGTTGGAGATGAGACGAAACCAGCCCGTCCCTCCCCAACCCGGGTAGACAAGCAGGTCAGGTCAGGTTAGGTCAGGTCCGGAAGGTGTCAGACTCACCCGATCTTTTCGATGTACGGGTCAAGGTAGCCCTCGTTATAGGCATAGACGGCAACCGCCGTGGCGAGGACAAATATGAGGACGATGAGTGCTTGCAGCATCTTGTGCGACTAGAGTGTAGGTAGACTAATACTTGGACAGATGAGATCTTTCGTGATGTGGGAAGTCGGTTCCGCCGTGACTCCAACTAGCAATCTTCGATTTACTTCGTCGCGATATTGCAGGTCGTACTAGAAAGGTCACAAGTTCGCGTTTGAGCTGGAGAACGAGATAGCCTCCTGCAAAAACCGCTGTTCATTGAGCTCGACAGACATTATCCTTATACTCTTAGACTCCTGCTTCCATTGCTTGTTCCGTGCTGTGATGCTGGCAATCCCGGGTTTTGATAACCCGGATTTTGCCTGGTGGATGGAGAACGGGATCGGCGGTGACGTCTGAATGCGGTCTGCCAACATCCGTGAAGCAAGGTCGAGATGCCGTCTCGTCAGGATCGCCACCAACCACCCGCCGTCTCAGCCAGAACAAGTTTTTGGACACTGCACGTTATAAAGTCCGCCAGATAACTAGGTAGCCGAGCTCATCAAGCCAACGGTGTCGGTGGAATTGAGGAGGCCAAGCAAAATACGTGTGTTCTCTCTTGGTCTTCGGCTTCTCCGATACCGACATATTCGGGAGGAAGTTTTCTCAGTCTGCCGGTTCTTGTGTGTCATCACTCCGGCCGTATGGTCCTCATCACACGCCAGGCACAAGGCCCCCGCAGTCAGTGTCCGACACGGGTGTCCAACGAGAGAAACTAGACCTCATCAATTGTCATCTCTCTCTCTCTCTCTCTCTCTCTCTCTCTCTCTCTCTCTCTCTCTCTCTTGTCACAGTAGCAGACTGTGAAGCAGGCCGTGATAGGAATTGCCAAAAGTTGAAGGATTAAACGGACACGATGAACGAGTTTGGGATTAGATATCTGGATACTATGTATTTCAATCTGATCCGACCGACCCTGCCGTACGCCTGCCGGTTTGTGATGTGATGATGTATCTGCCTGAGCAACTTCTATGTGAGGTAAAAAGAGTTAAACCACCAAGAGAAGGAGAAACAAGAAAAAAAAATCCAATCTAGATGGTAGTTTATGTTTAAGGTAAAGTACCACCACCCTATGCAAGGCAAAAAAAAACCCCGAATATGAATAAAAGAAGGAAGATGGCGTGAGAAATATCATGTCGTCGTCAAATTTCGCCGATGAAAAAGACCAAAATGAGTTGGTTTCCGAACCGAATGAGCTGCGCGCGGTTTGTGTTACACGTAGGGGGCGGAAAGAAGTGAAGTGAGAAGAAGCAGCAAACCCGTCTGGATCGGGTCTGCAATGATAATCTGTCCTGCCCTGCCCTGTCCTGTCCTGTGCTCTCCTCCAATCCAATCCAATCCGTTCAATAAGAGAATGCGATGCGATGCGATGCGATGCTGGTGAAGCACACGTCAGAAACGCAGGAAACAGGCGCCAGTAATCCCCATTATCATCATCATCGTAGGTAGGCTGGCAGGTAACAGCCATCATCCACCACCATCACCAACCAACCAACCAACCACCGCCTTAACTCCTTTCCGAATTTCCCCCGCCTCCAGAGGAGGCAAGGAAGTGACTAGATCGGGGAAAAACAATAAGGGTATTGCGTTCGGGTTGGGGTTGTTTCTCTTTTTAGCGGTTCCTCGGCGTTGAGAACGATCTCGCGGGGTAAAGAAGAGCACAGCTCGGAGCTTGGCATTGTCTCATTCGGCATAGGGCGGCAGCCGCCGCAGCTTGCTGCTGTACTCTGCTAGCCAACGGCGAAACGCAGGCTGGTCATTCGTTCATTCGTTCACTCGTTTCATTCGCTCTGGGGGGATGGAGGAGGGGAAGGCGAGGATGAGCCCGGGTACTCGCCCCCGCTCAGGAGATAGCGCTCGAACTCGAGGGAGTTGGTTGTGTGGTGGTGATGATGCGGGTGATGGGCGTGGGCATGGGCGTGGGCGTGGGTATGGGAATGGGAGGCGGCGGGGGCCGCTGCTCCTCCTTCTGCTGGGCCTGGGTACGGGTATATGCCGGCGTCGTCGTCGCTGCTGGCAGCAGCCAATCCTTCCCGCCCGTCACCACCATCACCAGCTCCACTAGCCCCCTGTCCCTGTCCTTGTCCTTCTCCTTGTCCGTCATCAACCGCAACCGCAGTAGTATTTGAGGTAACGGCGGCGTCCTCGTCGTCGGACACGTCGCGGAAGTCGTATATCTCGTAGGAGGTGGTGTCCCGCATGCCGCACTCGAAGTGGCCCGACAGGTGGACGCTCTCAAGTTTCGGGAGCTTGCCTCGGAGGGCGGTGAAGAGGGACTTGAAGGTTCCACGGCCGAGGTGGATGCCGCCGAGGTGCAGGCGCTCGAGGGTCGGGCCGTGGCGGGCGAGGAAGACTTTCAGATCATCCTCGTCGCACGACACGCCTTCGAGCCTGAGGTCGGTCAGGCCGGGGAAGACGAAGTCCTCGAACAGGTCGTGGAACCATAGCGAGAACTTGTCGCGCGGGTAGGCGTAGTTGTGAAAGGCCAGGGTCAAGTGCTGCAGGTTGGCCGCGAAGCGGAGGAAGTGGCCCAGGCCGTTCACGGCGCGGAACCTGGCGTTCGGCATGACGATCTTGGATGGGTCGACCGTGACCGAGAGGCGGGAGAGGCGCGAGAGGGATGGGCCGCACTCGAACCAGTGCTGGCGGTGCTGGCGCAGCTTGAACAGCTCGAGCGGCAGGCGGTCGACCTCGAGAGAGGACAGCAGCGGGGAGGAGGCCCTCGAGATGGCGGACATGACGACACCGAGGTCGGCGCACGCCTGCTTGCGGTCCATCTTGTGGCAGTCCGGCAGCCTGAAGACCTGGTGGATGGCCTCGATGTCGTGGGGGCTCTCGGTGTAAGTGACGCGGAGGTCTCTCAAGTTGGGCAGTTGCGAGAGTGCCTCGTTAAACAGGGCGGCCTGGCTGTCGAAAGGTGGAACAGACTTGCGGCCCTCCTCGGCCTTGTAGTACCGCAGCCAGGCATCGTGGAGCTTGTCGTTGCGCTCCTCGGGGTCTTGGTGGAAATGCTGGAAGAAAGAGGTGTGGCGGCCGCTGTACTCGTCCATTTGGGAGAAGTTGAGGACGACGGACTGGATGCTGCCCCTCAGGCGCTCGTGGCCGGCGATGGCGTGGAGCCTGAGAATGTCGTTCCGCCATGGTAATGACCTGAAGGTTGGCGGTATGAGGTACTCGTAGCCCACCTCCGCCAGTTGGCCGCACGTTATACGCAGGTTCCTGACCGACTCCGGGCCGCAAGACTGGAAGATGAGCCTGAGGAGCTCGACGGGAAGAGAGTCCATCCCGGCAGAGAGGACATTGGGGCGTGTATGGGGTGGATTTGGGAGGGAAAATGGCGGAAACCAAGCCGTTTTAAAGATTTCTCTGTAGGTGTGAAAAGGCGGAACAAGAAGAGGTTGAAGATGATTGGGGGAAAGCGCCCCTGCACACACACACACACCAAAGCACCAAGCAAGCAGCCAGTGGACTTGCAAGGAAGGGGCTGACAAAGATCACCGTGTGTGTGTGAACTTTTTAGCTGCATGCAGAGACGACCTAATGTCGAGGAACCCACCACCTCAGCATGAATGTCGGGACGGGAAGAGGCTCCCAAGGTACAGCTACGAAGCTGCGACAGGTGGAGGGCTGGAGGTTCTAAAACTGGCCAGTACCAAACCAGTGCCACCCACTTTCGGGGACGGGACCAAAAGTGTGCGTGGAAGGATCGTGGAAGGGTGTGTGTGGGAGGAAAGAAGGAAAAAAGAAGGGAAAAGCTGCATGAGGCTTCTGCAGAAGAACTTTTTCTGTAACGAACTAGGATTAGTAGGGAGGCAAGGAGGTGGGATTTCTGGGAAGAGAAAAGAGCGAAGGCGGAAAGGAAACGAAAACGCCCAACAACAGCGTGAGCAGCCATGCGTGGGTCGTCACCGAAAGTCGGGACTAACAAAGTCGGTGAAGGACGCTCCGTCAGACAAGTGGAGCCTCGTCTCTTCTTTTTTTTTTTCTCACTTTCACTCTTTCAGGTTCACACTTTCGCCCTTTTCGGGATCGACAGGGAAGCGATTAGGGACAGACAGGCAGGAACCTGACTAGGGACCTGACCCGACGCCCCGGCTTCGTGCAGAATTCTTCTGCAGACGGTGGGCGGCGGCGCTGCTTTGCTTTGCTGCAAGGTGCATCTACCCCTGGTCCCCTGAGAAAACCCTAAAGCCTAGTGCCCAAGTACGGGCTGAGCCCAGCGCCACGCCAGGCACGGCGCATTCACACTCAAAGCTTGTGACTCCGTAAACGGAAGCGAGGAGGGGACAAAAGGAATCGAACCTGAAGAAAAGAGTGCCGCCTAGGTGTGATGAAGAAGCGGTGTTGGTCGGAGCGGGGGGCAAACCTTCCAGACACGTTCTAGCCTCGAAGTTTTGGCGGTGCGTTTCCCCCTGCCGCTACGCCCGACTCTAGTTCGGAAGCAGACAAGATGGGTGTGAGTTGGTCCTTCTTACGCTACCTACCTACAGTAGCCCGATTTCTTCTTCTCTCGCTCTTTCTTTCTCCTCTCGTCTCTGTCTTTGCAATATGACACGAGCTGCAATTTGGGAAGCATCATCAACTCATGAATCGGGTCAGACGCGCAAGTAAGCAGGGCTGGGCTGTCAGGGAAGAGGCAAAAACGTCTTGAATTGTGAGGGCCGCTGAGTGATATGTGATGCCTCTTTCTCGGGCAGACGGCAGGCAAGGAAGGAGGTGAGGGGCACTGGACCGCCGCCTGACACTGGCGGCGGGGTCAAATTCGTTGGGATTATCGCCTTCCAGTGCTTCTACCGCACAGAGCCCAGTTGGGTCCAGTTTCCGGAGGCGTGTGCATAGCTGCAAACTGTATGACCACCGCACTGACCGCACGACTCGTGTGTGAGCTCAATGTGAGCTGAGAGCTTATTGGCATATGTCGATGATATAGTGGATGATGGACGACGATGAGACCCAAGAGACAAAGTTGAGAGTGCCTGAGGCGAAAAGTGCCCGGGATTCCCCTCCCAACAGGTCAAGTCACAATGGTCCGACAGAGTCACACGGCTTAGCAGATTCACACAGATTCTCTCAACCGTGTTCCACAAAATGCAGGCTCGCTTCAGCCGATGTGAAAGAGGCCCAAGCCCAAGCCTGGTCAGTCCGTCACCGGTCGCTCACCGCCAAACTGTCGGCCCTTGCTCTACCCAGGGGAGGTGCCAACAATTCAATGTCATGTGTACCGGCATGCCAGCCAGCAGACGAGACGGGACCCAGCCACGCCAGCGTTGAACAGCCAGCGATCAAAGCATGGCAGTTCATCATGGTGTCCGGTCTTCGGGAGGGATGGCGATTGGTGCCTAACATGGGAATTTCCACGCTTCCAAGCATGATTCCAAGGATGGCCAGCATGGCAGGAGCAGCATGGGACAACGCATGGGATGGGACAACCTGATGAAAGCATTCATTCGTAATCACGGCGGACTGGGCGGTGCCTCCATCTTCGTGCTTCCGCTGCGATGGTAACCGAACGTAGGTGGTAGACAGATTAAACGCAGGCGGCGTCGACGGCGGTGGTAGCACACTGGCAGCCGAACATGTCACTCGTTTCGTCGGGTGCGTGAGACGCCACTCAGAGGAAGAGATCCACCAAGCCGGACCGCGGGCTCCGACTTTTTGGTGTTGTTGAACTTGTGTCACCCTGACTGGGACCACACTGGACAATTCAGTCGAAGCACGACAGCAAAGCGTAAGAGCCGTGTGTGAGAGAGGAACCCGACTCGAGGAGAAGGAAGATAAGAGACAGGATTCCGACCTTTTGAGTCGTCTGCGCCTCCCCGATAATGAACCCGAACATGAACCCGAGAGCTGGCTCACCGAAACTTACCCGGCGCAAGTTCCAGATTGTTGTAATGTACATTGATTGTATGTCACAAGACGCGCGCCTTTCGCTTGAGGAAACAAGTTAGGATTCGGAAAGGTACTTCGTAGGCGAGGGAGACTCAGATTGAGGCGCCCGCGATCCGCAGCTCAAAGTTCACCGGTTATCTCAATGGCTACCTGGATGCCTTGCTTCCATCCCTACCCTCCATCCTGGCTCGTGTCGGCTCGTGACCGTGACAACAAGGAGGGAGGCAGGACACCTACCAGATAAACTCGCAGGAGGCCAGGTGCAGTATCTGAGGTGATGGTAGCAGTACCAGCAGGAGGCATGAGTCGTTTCCTCGTTGGTTCAATGAGTCGACAGTCGCCAAAAAGCCCCCTCACTTGTGTCACGCAAGGGAATTCAACTTTGAAGCCACTGATCATGCAGAGTCGTGAAAGTCGCGATAGTAAAACACCTGTTTTGGAGTTTCGCGACGGGTGAAAAGGGCAGTTAGTTGCTTCCCTCCGGCGGGAAGCAAATGAGCAAGCAGGTGATATTCAAATTCTGCGGCGTCCGCGGCGTCCAAGAAGATTAACGGCACAATCAATACAGTTGATGGTGTAAATGAGGGGCTACTGATTAGGATGTGGCTGCCAGGTGCTGCCGAGTGCTGTCGGGTTATCAATTAATATTGAGCTGCTTCAATGCTACTGCCACTCAATACGAATTGTCAAACTGAGCCATCTTAGGGAGGCTAACAATCAATACCCCGACCACTGAACGGAGGAGTCTTGAAGACAATCCTGGAAATCCCCAGCTCCAAATCCCACGGCTGTGGTTCCACCCCGGAACACCAACACGCTATACGCTGTACGCTTTACCTAGATCCCTATTTCACATCCACAAATTACGTATCCTTCTCGGGACCCTCGCCCGCCCGGACGGAGTAGCATTCCCCAAGAAACTCTGTTTCTATCACGGCATCCATCAGCCGAGGAGAGGACTTCAGTAGTGCTGCACACTGCTGCGCCCTCTTTTCCGCGCTGCGTTGCGCTGCCTGCGAGAGAACCGGACAAGCAAGCTTGAGGCAGGAACCCTTTTCCCCGGAATCCTCCTCAGCCTTAAAAAGGGTGCGTCCTGCAGGCGGCCGCGAAAAAAAAAACCCCACGTGGAGAAAAGGGAACCAAGGCGTCCCGGTTTACACCACAACCAAGAACAACCGAAGCACAACGGTGATGCCAAGCTCGTTGCCGCCCTAGGTCGCGTCGTCTCGTCGAACAGACATCACCAACCACCCTTCCTTTCTTTCCCCCCTTCGACCAGTATCTACAGCATGAATGCTGTCCCCTATCGCAGCCGCCGCAGATCTCAGGATGGTGTTCGCAGGGCTTCTGTCCGGCAGGTCTGACCGGCACGCCAGCGGCAGCAGCAGCGGCTCTCGTGGCGGCTCTGGCTCCGGCTCTGGCTCAGGATCGGGTTCCAGCAGCACTCGACCGAAGCTGTCAACATCACGGTCAAGCGGCGATTCTATCCGCAGTAACGCTTCCGCAGCCGCCTCCCAGCATACCACCACTGCTGTGTCCGACGCGGCAGCGGGCCCCGCAGAACAGAATGCCGAAGACCGCCACCACCGGCACCACCACGAGCGTCACCACCACCGCCGACACTCCCACTCTCGACCCCGCCACGGCCGCCACGAATACATCTCAGACGAGTCCCAGCTGCGGCCCCTCCCAGAAGAGGCGCCCGACCTGCGCGAGCTGAACAACAGCCTCGAGGCGCTCGCCGCCGTCTTCCCGGACGTGCAGATCGACGTGTTCCGCGAGATGCTGACCAGCTTCGACGGCGAGTCGCGCCTGGCCCTCGTCGCCGAGGCCCTGCTGAAGAACCGCGTCTCGTGGGTGAAGGGCCGGTGGAAGGCGGCTCCGGGGGTTCAGGACGACGATGACAGAAGAAGAGGAGGAGATGAGAAAGGTGGTGGTGGTGCGCAGCAGCAACCGCAGGACCAGCAGAGACAACAACAACATCAAAGACCAGGCGGCGGCTACGACAGGCACATCACACCAAGCGGCTGCTCGTCTTCATTGTCTTTGGTGTCCAGTAGGGAGTGCTTCCGCAGCGACGAGTACAAAGACGCCGTCAAGGCGCTCGCGTTCCACGAGTTCAAGGGCCTGTCCAAATCGGCCATCACGGCCGTGCTGGCCGAGCAGAACTACTCGTACCTGGAGGCGCGGGGCACGCTCGTCGAGATGTCGTCTCGTTCCTGGCGGTTCACCGTGACGTCTCTCTTCTCCTTCTCCCGGCGCAAGACGTCAGGCGGTTACGGTTCCTCGTCACTCCTGACAAACTCCTCCTCCGCCGCAGCAGCAGCTACAAGCACCAACACAGCTGGAGAAGCGGCCGAGAGCCACCCTCTCGTGGTGTGGAAATCCTCCCCTGGATCAGGAAAAGGCTCGACCCTGCAGCCCACGATCCGATCGACCGGCAACGCCGAGCTGGACCGCGAGCTCTTCGACTCGCTCGTCGCGCCCCTCCGCCGCCGCGCCCGCGCCGCGCAGGAGGACAAGGACCGCGTCCTCGCCGTGGTGCTCAACACCGAAGAGGCCGAAGCAGCCGACGCGACGCACGAGTGCGCCTGCTGCTTCGCGACCGCCACCTTCGAGGAGGTGACCGTCTGCAACGGCGGCGGCGGCGGCGGCGATGGCGACGTGGCTGAGGGCGAAGGCCCACACGTGATCTGCTTCCGGTGCGTGCAGCTTTCCGTGTCCGAGGCCGTGTTCGGGCAGGGGTGGCACGCCAGCATCGACAAGGAGAAGGGGACGCTGCGGTGCCCCGCGCTCGTGGACGGTTCTGGCTCTAGTGGCACTTGCGAGGGCTGCGTGCCGGTCGACCAGATGCACCGCGCCATGCTGGAGGACAGGAACGGCGCGGAGGTGCTGCACCGCCTCGAGCAGCGCCTGGCCGAGCACGGCCTGCTGGCCAGCGGCTTGCCCTTAGTCCGCTGCCCGTTCTGCAGCTACGCAGAGGTCGACGACCTGTACGTCTCACCCGCCGAGGCCGCGGACTCCTCGTCCGACCTGCGCCTGCGCCTGCGCGCCGACAGCGTCTTCAACCTCGTGTTCCTGATGGTCCTCGTGGGGCTCGTGCCGTTCGTCGTGCCGGCCGTGCTGCTGTCGTCGTTGTTGGCCTTGGCCTCCTCCTGCGTGCTGCTCTTCACTCCTGCTAGTAGCAGCAGCCGCGGCCGCGGCGCGACAACGACCATCGGCGGCCGGTTGCTGGCCGAGGCACGCGCGTCAGTCACGCGCCACCGCCGACGGCGGAGGGGCCTCAAGTTCACGTGCCAGTCGCCGCGGTGTGGGAGGGTATCGTGCCTGTCGTGCGGGAAGGGGTGGAGGGACGTGCACGTGTGCCACGAGTCGGCGCTGGTGGCGCTGCGCACGCAGGTCGAGCAGGCGATGAGCATGGCTATCAAGCGCGTGTGTCCGAGGTGCAATACCAGCTTCGTGAAGACGGCGGGGTGCAACAAGCTCACTTGTCCGTGCGGGTACAAGATGTGCTATGTCTGTCGGAAGGATATCGGAGGCGATGGTGCTGGCAACGGTGCTGGCAACGGGGCTGGTGCTGGCGGTGCGGACGGCGGTGGCGGCGGGGGCGGAGGAGGAGGAGGGGATGTGGGGTATCGCCACTTCTGCGACCACTTCAGGCCGGAGGGCGACCCGAGGCCCTGCGATCAGTGCTCGCGCTGCAACCTTTGGGAGACGGAGGACACGGAGGCGGTACTGCGCGCCGCGAGGGAGGAGGCGGAGCGGAAGTGGCTCGAGGCCGAGGGGAGGGGGCTCAACGGCGCCGAGAAGGCCTTCCTCGAAGGGGGAGGCGGCGGCGGCAGCTCTTGCTCGCCTTCTGGAGGAGGAGGACCGAGTAAGGGCGTCGGCGTCGGAGGCGGCAAGAGCGGCGGCGGCGGCAGGTCAGGGACTCGCAGGGCGCGGGTCGGTCTGGACGCTCTGTTCCACCATGGTCGGTGGCCTAGTCTCGCTGAGACGTGCGATGCCGTCGTGGAGACCATCTTCGTTTAAGGCCCCCTCGCGAGGCCTTCTTTCCTTTTTTTCCCTACGCTACCTCCCTACCTCCCGCCCCTTCCTTCTTTCGACGTAGACGACGATTATGAATTTTTCACTTCTTCTTACTTCCAGGGATTCATTTTTATCCAACCTACTCCCTTTATTTTAGTCCCCACGACTTTTATGCCGTTACTATTACCACACTACTTCACTAATTTTAATATTTGGAAGGGGATCGTTCGTTGTCCTGCTAGGAAGCCACACAGCATCAACGCTGTCCTCCACGACTTTCTCTTCTTGTACTCTTCTCTGATTTCTTTTTATTTCACTGTTTCCTCCCCCCTGTTCACTTGGGAGAGAGTGGCCGGCTAGCCATCGGGCGGCAGGCAAAGGGCCGGAACGATGTGATATGGGACGGAAGGGGGGCTTGGGAAAGCTCCAACGGTACCGTATGGTTTTTGTTTGCATCTTTAATAGGCGCGTTGCTATTTTTTACTTCTTTCTTTACTTTTTTTTTCTTCTGACTTTGCTTTGTCTGCTCTGCTTTTCTTGCGCGTCTGTATTTTACCTCGTGTGGACCGAGGGTGAGTTTGCGCGCTCAGGGGTGGCTCGCTTGTATGCGTGCTGCGTGCTGAGGAGGATGCTCTTGACACCGAAACAGGATCAAGGAAGGAAGAGAGCGAGAGAGAGACTAGAAAAGAATGAACACAGAAGAAAGAGATAGAGAAAGAGAGAGAAAGGAAGAGAGAGAGACGAGGCCGAGAGAGTTAGGAAGAGGGCAAAGGCATAAAATCGGTATACCCAGATACAAAACGAGACAGACTGTCGAATAAATATTCCTTACCACCTCTAACCTGCTGCGCTCGTTTCTCGTCAAGTGCATCGTCGTTGTTCGATTTCTGAGACAGGTAAAATCTCTAGGTCAGGCGGCAGGTATATGATACCACATCTCCCTCCCAGATGTTCGTCCGTCCGTCTCAACGTCACGAAGCAGCACAGGGAGAGGATCCCAATGACAAGAAAGCTCTGGGAGAACCGGCCGTCGACACGAGAACCAGCGAAGAAACGAGGAAGCCAACTTTTGATATACAATACATAACATGCATGAAAACCACCAGGTGTCCTGAAGAAGATGCGAAGATGAGATGCACCCCTCACATCACATCCACCACCGCCATCCATGTATATTTCCAACCGACCCTAGCCGCCCATCCTCTTTCTGTCTGTCTGTCTACATGACCCCTACCCCACAGATATCTCCAAGATAATAGGAATCTCCTCTCTTTTTTTCAAGACATTCACACCAGCTCAGCAGCAGCGCCCCCGATAGCCAGCTTCCCAGTCTCCTTCACCCTGGTCTGGAACACGACCTTGTTCCCCTCCACCTTCCACATCTCGGTGACCAGCGTCTGGCCCGGGAACACGACGCCCGCGAAGCGGACCTTGATGTTCTTGAACCTGCCGAACCGCTCGTAGACGGCCTTGCCCGCGATTCCGAAGAAGCAGAGCCCGTGCAGGATGGGAACCTTGAAGCCGCCCATCTTGGCGAAGTTGGGGTCGACGTGGAGTGGGCTTTTGGTTTTTTGGGACGAATAGTTAGTTGGTTGGTCAGTCTGCTTTTTGCGTGTCCTGTTTGGGGGGTTGGATGTGTGTGTGTCTTCTATGCTTGTTTTGGTCTTCTTTGGAAAAGGGCGGAAGAGGGGAGGGAGGGAACTTACTTGTAATCTCCGCTAAGGCGGTAGATGGCCGCCTGCTCCTCGGTCGTCTTCTCCTCAACCACGACGTCTGGCATCCTCTTAGGCGGCGCATTGGCCGCCGTGCTGGCGCCGCGGTCCTTGGGCTTCTTCTCCCCGCCGAAGCCGCCGCAGCCGCGCAGGAACACGGTGGTCTCGTTGTAGAAGATCTCCTCTCCCGTGTCGGTGTTGACGGTGGAGACGCAGTTCTTGAGCACGGCGGCGCTGCCCTTGTCGACGACCTCGAGCAGGCGGCCGTACGAGGTGAGCCGGCCCGAGGTCGGGATCGGGTACTTCTTGACCTCGAGGTACTGCTCGCCGTGCAGGAGCATCATGGGGTTGAAGTTGGGCACGACCTCGTCCATGCTGTAGGGCATCTCGGCGTCGAACTGGGGGATCACGCCGAAGGTGGGCAGGACTTGGAAGTCCTCGGCTCCCTCGCTGTTTTTTGTTCATTGGACACGCAGACATATATTAGTAAAACGTTCTTCCCTTTGACTGGATGGGTACTCCTCTGCTGTGAGAAGGGAGGGACGGGGATGAGTGAGAGAGAACTTACAAAACGTATTTCAGGTCTGTCCTCTTGGCCCCGATGCCCAGGTTGTACAGCATCGAGTCGCGGTCTGTGTAGCGGAACTCTGTAGCCTTCGGCTCAGCATTTTTGCCGGCCTCAATGGCCTTCAGGTACCGGTTCGAGGCCCCGGAGGAAGAAGAGCCAGCGGCGGACTAAGAGGCATTTCACATGATTGTCAACACAGGAACGTATGACGGAGGTAAGTTTTACTTATTTCAATCCTCGTACTAGACTAGAGATACAAAAACGAAAGAAGGAGACCTCATCATCATACCTTGCTGCTACCGCCAGCCTTGTTGCCCATGTTCTCCATGATCTTGGCGACGCTCTCCTGGGTCTTGGCCGGGTGGTCGGCGCGGCCGTCGTCGAAGTTGGTGATCCTCGCCCACTGCTTGGCGACGTGCTCCGGCTTGAGCGGGACGTCGACGGGGAAGCCGTGCCCTCCCGACCTCTGCCACCTGGTCTGGCCGCACCAGCCGCTGCCGACCTCGTAGAGCCCTCCGGTCGGGTTTGGGCTCACCTTGTCGCTGCAGAGGGCCAGCACCAGCGGTGCGATGTACTCGGGCTTGAAGGCCTGCACCAGCTCCTCGGGCAGGATCGTCTTGGTCATGGCCGTTCCCGCGTTGGGCGCGATCGTGTTGACGTAGATGTTATACTTGGCGCCCTCGAGAGCGAGTGCGCGAGAGAAGCCCAGGATGCCGCATTTCTAGATTTAGAAAAGAAAAAAAAATCAGAAAAGTTTAGAAGACCAACTCTCAAATTCATCTCGGGTAGGCAGAGGTATATACGAGAGGGGAATAAACAGATATATGGATGGATGGATGGAATGGATTTCGCACTCACAGCAGCCGCGTAGTTGGCCTGGCCAAAGTTGCCGTAGATGCCGCTAGTCGAAGTAGTGTTGACGACGCGACCGTACTTCTGCTTGAGGAAGTACGGCCAGGCGGCGTGGGTCACCTTGTAGGTGCCGCGCATGTGGACGTTCATGACGGGGTCCCACAGGCCGTCGTCCATGTTGTGGAAGGCCTTGTCGCGCAGGATGCCGGCGTTGTTGATGACGATGTCAAGGCGGCCGAACGCGTCGACGGCGGCCTTGACGACGGCCTCGCCGTCCTCGGCCGACGCCTTCACGCCCACAGCCTTGCCGCCCATCTTCTTGATCTCGCCGACCACGCCGTCCGGGTTCACGAGGTCGTTGACCACGACCGAGGCCCCCGCCCGCGCGAAGGCGAGGCAGTACGCCCGGCCGATGCCGGCGCCGCCGCCCGTGACGAGCGCGACGCGGCCCGAGAACGACACGTCCTCGCCCTTCTCGTTGGGCGGGAGCTTGACGGACTCCTCCAGCAGGCCCAGGAAGTCGTTGGGGCCCGTGGGGTACTGGGGCGACGAGAAGTCGGTCACCTTGTTCCACTTCTTGAGGATGGCCCCCGGCGTGTAGGTCTCGTCGCACTTGAGCAGCAGGCCGGACGAGCGCTCCCAGCGCAGCTTGGCGATGTGGCCGCCGCCGACCTCGAAGATGCCGCCCGTCTCCTCGCTGTTGCTCTTGTGCACCAGCACGGCGACTAGGGGCACGACCCAGTCCGGCTTCAGCAGCTCGAGCACGTCGGGCGGCATGACGGTCTCGGTCATGCGGCTGGCGGCCACGGGCGCGATCACGTTAGCCAGGATGCCGTACTTGAGGCCCTCCTTGGCCAGCGTCTCGGTGAAGCCGACCATGGCCAGCTTGGCGGCCGAGTAGTTGGCCTGGCCGAAGTTGCCGAACAGCCCGGCGGCGGAGGCCGTGTTGATGACGCGGCCGTACTTCTGCTTCCGGAAGTGCGGCCAGGCGGCGCGCGAGCACTTGTAGGCGCCCTTAACGTGCACCTTGAAGATCAGGTCCCAGTCCGCGTCCTTCATGTTCTTGAAGCTGACGTCCCGGAGAATGCCCGCGTTGTTGATCAGGACATCGATCCGGCCGAAGCTCTTGATCGCCGTGTCGATGATCCGGTCGCCGTTCTCGACGGAGTCGTAGTTGGCGACCGCCTTGCCGCCCGCGGCCTTGATCTCGTTGACGACGACATCCGCAGCCTGTATTGCCATGCAATGTGTTGTTAGAGTTCCCGCTCGCCAAGCCTGTTTCCAGAGAGGGGAGAAGGGTTGTGGGAGGTGACGAGAAAGGCTTGGGATTGCTGGATTCTCACCTTAGACGAGTTGCCCTCGCCCTTGAACGAGCCGCCGAGGTCGTTTACGACAACGCTAGCTCCCCTTGAGGCAAAGAACGTAGCATATGCCTTGCCCAAACCTCCACCGGCGCCGGTGACGACGACGACCTGGTCGTCGAAGCGCAATTCTCCCGCCATGTTTTGTTGGTCTGCAGGTTGTGGTGATGTTGTTCTCCCGTGGAATGCTCTGCTTGCTCAGAATTGGACGTGCTGGTTGCTTGGCAGTTGCTTGGTCAGAGCTACCTCGAGAGCAAAGCAGTCATCTGAGGGATAGAAGTTACCTTTTAGATGTCAAGGAATAGAATGAGTGAGAAGTTTGACGGGCAAAGAAAAGTGTCCCTTAATAACAAGCTCGGGTGTTCAAACGGTAAAGAGCACCAACATCGGCAGATCGAAAGCCCCGGACGTACCACCAGAACAGCTGTGAACTCACTCGGGCTGGGATAGCTGGAGTGGGCTTTAAGCCGAGGCTTCCCCCAGAGTCTTACTACTGTGCCGAGCGGGGGCGCTACTAGGCCTATTTAGGTGGGCCGCTGAATCCGTCCCAGTGCACATTCACATGCAATTGGCATTGGATTTGTGAACGATCTTAGCTCAGGTCATGCGCCAGAGTAGGCCAATTCAAAAATGTCAGACCGGCACGCAAAGGGATATTCCGTTGCCTCGTGCTTTTCTTCCTTCAAGCTTTCCGTGGGTGTCTCCAACTTCTCGTTCGGTCCGAGGATACCTAGGTGCAGCGATTACCAGAACACGCGTGTAAGTAGGTGCCCGAGGGCAGCTACTTGGCAATGGAGCCAGACCACGTGCAGTTAACCGTAGACTATCGCCGCCAAGGGCGTCCGAGGCCGCCCCTCCATTGATAATCTCTATTTGTAACTTGAGAATCCTAGATCTGTTGCAGTACTATAAGCTCCCCTCAAGACTAGTATTAGTTCCCGGCGAGGCTGTTGATGTCCTATGTGAACGGAATACAAAATATGACCGACGGCGTTGGGAGCTCGGGAAGATCTGGCCGAGGTCGGTAACCCCACATCTTGACCCCTGAGAAACGAGGGGCCAAGATGACGTCGATGGCGGCCAACTCCTCTCTGAACTGAAACGGAAATCGGATCCGGAAATCGGGTCGTCGCGACGGCTCAGCTCGACAACGCAAGACCCAAGCCCGGCTGGTGATATGGAATGAAGTATCAGACGGACAAGACATAGAATCAGCACAGACAATTGATTTGCTGCCCGTGTAGAGTTTGCGATTTCGGAAATCCTCACGTGCCATCCATGGCAACAGCCATCCTAGCAGGCACCCCTGATGTGCCACTTCAGTCGCGCATCCTGGACGACAAGTCCCCAATATGCATACCCTTCATCCTCGAGCGCATAAAGGCGGCGAGAGAGGCGGCCGAGGCGGCCGAGGCGGCAGAGGCAACGACAGAAACCTCTAGTAGAAGAAAGAGGCCATTCATCGTCGGGCTGAACGGCGTCCAGGGGGTGGGCAAGACGACCCTGGTCAAGGCCCTCGCCGAGACGCTTCAGCAGCGCGAAATGCTGCAGACCCTCGTGGTCAGCATCGACGACTTCTACCTAACCCATACTGCCCAGCTCGCCCTGGCCGAGACGCACCCTGACAATGCGCTTGTGCAGTACCGTGGAGAGCCGGGTATGTGGACGCAGCTCCCGCCCCTCCTTCCCTCCTTTCAAGATCCAGGACCAATCAACATAAACACTGCCTGCCTAGGTGCTCAGTCTTAACGAAACCCCGAACACGACAGGAACTCACGACGTCCCCCTCCTACGCGACTTCTTCAGCTCCATATGCGCTGGCCTCCCCACGCGCGTCCCACGCTACGACAAAGCCGCCTTCTCCGGGCTAGGCGACCGCGCGCCCGAATCGACCTGGACGACGGTTAACGACGGCTCTGGCTCCGACCAACAAACACCTATACAGGTCATCATCCTCGAAGGCTGGTGCGTCGGGTTCCGCCCCTTACCCCCCAGTGAAGTCGAGGCCCGCTGGCGGCGCGCACCAGCCCCGCCAGACAAGAAGACGACCCTCCACGCGCACAAGCTGGAGCACCTCCAGTTCGTCAACGCCCAGCTGGCCGCGTACGATGCCATCACCGACCTGCTGGACGCGTTCGTCCACATCGACGCCGAGGACACGGAGCTCGTCTACGGCTGGCGGCTCGAGCAGGAGGCGCAGCTACGGAGGGAAAGAGGCGTCGGCATGACGGACGAGCAGGTCGTCAAGTTCGTCGACGCTTACTACCCGGCCTACGAGCTGTTCGCAGACGGGGTTCGTAGCGGGGTTCTGGGCCCCGATAGGCCGCCGGGGTGCCAGCTGAGATTGGTGGTTGGGAGGGATAGGAGGGTTAAGGAGAAGATGGTGATTTGAAGAGACCGGAGGGGGAAAAAAAGCGGCGCGAAGGTCGACGTACGGCTGACGGAAAAGCATTATATCAACTAGCTAACTATCTGAAGAAGCAACAAGATATTTCGAAAAAAAAAGAGAGATAACTCGAGGCATAAAACAAAATATACTCCTGCCGCCTGCCTACCTAGGTACCCGCCTGATCATCGATCCAGAGATGCCTCCGTCCGTCCCCACCAAGTGTGTGTGCCGACTCATAAAACTCCCTTCACCTATGCTTTGCTTGGCTAAGCCCATCTATGGGGGGTTGGGGTTGGGGTTACTAAGGTAGATAGCGGGCCTGTGATTCCCGCGTTGTTTGTGCTGCCTTGCCTTGAATGCTGGTTGAGTAGAGATAGGCCGCCAATAGATACTCTCTCCCCATTTGACTGGTACCGATAGCTCGCCGTCCGGCCGGCAGAAGATGAGATGATAAAGGAAAAAATAAGAAACAGGAAGAGCAGAAAGCAAGGGCAGGAGGGAGGGGAGCAAATTCATAACGGGTCGTAACAGAGGTGTTCATCATGATCATCGTACGGTTTTCATATCTCGTAATTGTTCGTGAAAATTTGTGCAGAACAAAAAAAATTATTGTGCAAGTGAAATAGAAAGCGAAGTAAGGAGTGTCATAAATCCGTGGGACCGAAGGAACGTCTCGCGGGGGATGGTGAGAATGGAGTTAAAGAGTAGCAAAGAAATAAGACGTGATAGGATAAGAGGGGAGAGGAGGAAACATCTGCAACAACAGAACGTAGATGAAAAAGCGCACCTACTTCCCGGCCAGCCTCCCTCCACCAACACTCACTCCCTCGCCTCCGCAAAAAAACGTATCCCCTCTAACCACTCACTCCCCCACTCACTCCCCCACAAAATCAGCCCAACTCAACCTCCTTCCCCTTCATCATCCCCTCCCCCTCCTCCTTCAAGCTCGACAGAGTGCTCTCTATGCCCTCCACCCTCACTCGCACCGCCTCCTCCCTCGCCGAGATCTCGTCCTCGAACGCCCCCACGATCTTCCTGCGCTCGCCCCTCTTCTCGCGCATCCGGTTCACCACCTCGGAGAACCGGCCCAGGAACCAGTCGCCGCACTCCTCCCACTCGGGCACCGAGAGCTGCGTGAAGAAGTGGTGCTGCTCGTTCTCGTTCTGGGAGGAGTAGTGCCGCAGGCGGTGGTCTAGGGAGGAGTCTGGCGCTGGAGGGGTGCTGGGTTTGTTGAGCTGGCTTGAGTGCTGTTGTTGCTGCTGCTGTTTCTGTTTCTGGACCGCGGCCCGCGCTGGGTCGTGGTCGAAAGGCTGTTCCCGCAGCTCGGCGTAGCTCATCTCGTGGAGCGCGTGGTCGTCGTAGTCTAGGCTGAGGCGGCGCTTTCGGGATGTGGGCGTGGGCGTCCTTGCCGTCGTCGCTTCTGGTGCTACTGCCTGTGCTGCTGCCCCCTGTGCTGCTGCCTGTGGTGGTGGTGCTGCTGATGATGACTTTTCGCGCCGATTGAAGCTGCCGGTGCGTGCCAGCGAGCTCTCATGGAGGTGTCGGTTGCCCTTCCCTCTCACGTGGCCTGCGAGCGCCGCACCGGAGAGGGGAAGCGGCAGCGGCAGTGGAGGGGGGTGATGGCCGCCGTTGAGGGGCGCTGCGTCCTTGAGGAGCCCGGAAGAGGAGTGCCTGTTGGCGGGGCGCGGCGTGGCCTCGTCGCCCTGAGACGGCACGCTGCTCTCGTCCTCCTCCTCCTCCTCCTCTGGCCCCGGGGTAGGCCTGGGGGTCTCGAGGTCGTAGAACTGGGTTGAGCGGTGCGGGGCCTGGTCCCGCACGTTCGGGACGTCTAGCTTGGCGGCGGCACGGCGCGCTTCCAAGAGACTGGTGTCGTTGAATCTTTCGGGGGAATCGGAGAGACTACTCTCACCACCACCGTGCTGTCCTTGGCGGGAGAAAATTTGCCGCTCTACGTATGATGCTCTTTTGGCCGCCTCGCGGGCCTCCTGTGCCTCTCTGGCCTCTCTGGCGTCCCTAGCGTCGCGAAAGGCGTACTTGCTGTGTTTCAGAGTGGGTAACTTCTTCGGCGTCGTGTCGTTGATGTTACCGCTCAGGTAGGGGGGTTCGTCACCTCCACCGCTGACAGCAGCAGTCACCACGGCAGCTTCCGCCAGGCCGCCGCTCCGGCCGCCCAGGCTATTTAAGCTTGGGCTGCCGAGCACGTGGGGCGGCTGGTCTAGGACCTTCAGGAAGCCGCCGTCTCCAATGACGAAGGGAGGGTGCTCTGCAGAGGCAGTGGTCGTTGGCACTGCTGCCGCCACCGCTGATGTTGTCGTTGGGACGGACTGCAGCCTACGCTCGTACTGCAGCGGGTGGGGAGGACGCGCCGGAGCTGGGGCTGGGGCTAGCGCACTGGGCCGAGGAGGCTCGAATAGACCTCTCCGGTAGTGCGTGCGCTCATCACTGTCGAGTACCGAGTTAACAGAGGAGTCCTCCCACGCGTCACGTTCTTGCGTGGGGACAGCCGGCGCATGAACGCGTCCTCCGTCAGAGTTTGAGCGGTAGCGCTGGGAAGGGTGCGGGAGGCCAAAAGATTGGCCTGTGGGAATCCCCGTGGACGAAGGCTGGCTCGTCGCGTAGCGGCCAGTCCTTGGCGCAGGTAGTCTGGCGGCCTCCGTGATGTGCTGTCTCGAGGCAAGAGGCAAGGGCGGGCTCTGCTGTGGAGGCTGCGGCAGTTGCAGTTGTTTTTGTTGTTGTTGTTGTTGTTGTTGTTGTTGTTGTTGTTGTTGAAGCTGCTGTTGTTGTTGCACCAGCTGGGAATGCTGTATGGGTTCGTGGCCGCCGCTCCGTGGTGGGCTATTCCCAGGGCCAGTCCCCTTCGGTTCGGGGTGGCGGATATAGCGGAGCATTTTTTGTTTGGCGGTGGGCATCATCGAAAGTGGTGGCAGGCACGAGCAGCAGCCAGCTGTTTCCACTTCGGCGGAGGCCTCCACTGACGAGCGCCAGGTTTGTTTGTTTATCTTTCTGACAATGTCGTGTTATGTTTTGTGTGCGTGTAGGTGAAAGGCAGGCAGAGAGGCGACGCGCGCCAGAAACTAGTGCTCCGGTTCGTCGTCGTGGCTGCTGCTTGTTGTTGTTGAGGGGGCTTTTCAGAGGGCGACATGTGTAAGGTGCACATAGGCGTGGGACGTGGCAGCTGAGCTGTTACAGACGGACGGAGGTGCGGGTACTCTTAGGAGAGGTATAGTGAATCGGAAAAGGGGGCGAAGTGGTGTCTGGATGCCGGGTTTCTTTCTTATGTTTGGACGACCTTGCACGACCTGCACGCACTCAACGGTCGGTTGGGCTCGGGGTGGCGACGGATAATTCAACGACACCTCAGGTATTGGGTGGGGATGCTGAGGAAAGAATGCTCGATGCAGGAGGACGCAGGAGAACGAAGGGAGACGCAGGCAACGCAGCAGATGCAGGAGAGGTGGGAATACTGGAGTACTGGAGGGGTTGGCTGGGATCGAGAGTCGACAGGAGACAGGAGTCGTGGTTCCAATCGAGGACTGGTCGAGCTTCGTCCGACTGTCCACCACACACGAAATCAGGTGAGCTGCAGGCAGGGTCTGCGTCTGGTGCGTCTGGTGCGTCTACGTTTCTTCTCGGCACGCCGTGGCCAGCGATCGGTTTTAAGGTGTTCAATGATGGAGGTCGTCGAGTGGGTGTAGCTTTTTTAAAGTTGCAGGGGGGTGACAGAAGCTGTTGAGCGGTCTCGCGGAAGAACGCGATGGTGGGGACTGACAACTTCGACTGTGCAGGGATCAATAAGTGCCAGCATTCCCCATTGATTTCCACATTTCCACCACGCATGCGCCGTGCGCCACTCACGATGCTCAATTTCAAGTCCCTCACTTGTTGTGCGGACGAGTGGGCAAGTTTGCGCCGTTTTTCTTGTCATGTCGGCTCCTGACAGGCCGCCTCATCTTTGTACTCGACTGTCCCTTTGAATGAACTGGTCGGCTGGCCTGCATGCATGCTCTTAGTCCTTTCTATTGTCGACCATGGGCAACCATTGGCGACCATTGACGAATGATAAGTCCTCCTCCATCAACGGCTTGCATCCTTCTCCACGCATGCAACCCAACAACCATCCTTTTCCGCGCTCGCAGGCATGCCGCCATAGACGCCTTTTTCTGCCGTTTCTGCCAATGCCCGATACCTCTGCTCCCACCCATCCGCACGCAGAGTCAACGTATCTGTGTTCATCTGATTTCCCCCCATTTTCCCATGGAATTGCTCGTTGGGCCGTTATACAGCACCGTCGCACGCCTCACCGCGGCTTAGATCTTCGGACATCTAGCCATCGCGCAGACGTCGTCCACTCACGGATCTGCCCACAGATGCCCACGGACTCCTACTGCATATATCGGTACAGGTAGCGAGAGAGAGACATTTCCTTCCACAGCCGCAGAGGGTAGTGAACCCGTATTCGATAAATTTGCCGAGGCAGCGAGGTCGACTGGATGATATTGCCTCGAGTAACCTTTGGCTGGTAGGGCACAGTTGAGCAGTCTTGCTAGGTTCACCATCCCCGAAAGATAAGGAGACACCCTTCGGCCACGTCCGCAACACCTTGTGTACCGTGGGAGTACCATGAGAGTGGCATGTAACCCAAAGACAACCTCGAGACTGGGATGGTATCCACCGCCTACCACATGTTCTCCTCAGTCTATCCTATAGTCTGTATAAGGCGAAGGGTGAGGGTTGAGGGCGGGCACCGTTTCCCTTGTGACATCACAGGGGGAAGCAGAGGTTCTGGATGCCCTCTTATCTTTCTGGGCAAGAATGTGATTTTTTTTCGTTCAAATTAGGATTTATCGACAGGGACCGTACATAATACGATCTGATAGGAAGTCAAGTGCGAACAAGAGCGCTGGCGCTTCTGAAAAGGGTGTTGATGGAGGTGGTATTCACGGGTTCGCTTGACGCTGACACGTGATGGGACAAGTACTACGGCTCATAAGCCAAGTCCGGCGCTATGCTCCGCATCCAAATTACTCAAGGCCTCATGGCGCAACGGTAGCGCGTTCGACTCCAGATCGAAAGGTTATCCGTTCAAATCGGGTTGGGGTCATTGTTTTTTTCCTTATTCTTTTCCTATTTGCTCTTTTTTACTCGCATTCGAAAACTTGTCGAAGGAATATGCTCAACAGTGCCCCTTTTTCCGTCCACATCATTTTGCTTTTCTTCTTCTTTTCTTTCTCTCTCCCATACCCCAGTTCAAGAACTATCACAGTTGCACCAGGCGTCGAGGCCAGTACCCGCCCTCGCCCATTGTCCTCGTAGGGATCGGATCCAATAGTCCTCCGTTTTCGTCGACCAACCATCCATCCATCCCTCCATTACAACTACGTCCTCTCTTCTGCTGCAGTTCTGTTATCAAAAAGCTACAGGGGAGTGCACGAAGCGGTTCGAAGTGGTGTCCTGCAACCGACTGCCATTCGCTAGTGAAGCCACATCCTCTCTCTCGTCTCGGTGAATAATCAATCGGCGTGGATGCAACCCGCAGCAGAAAGGCGTGTCCAACGTGTCAAGAGGGAGGGTGGGTTGCCAGCACATTAGCCACTGATAACAACACATCCGCACCCCGTGCTCGTCCGTCTAGTCTGCGTCTGTCTGTTGAAATGAGTCACCATCGCATGTTGTGATGCCATGGCCGCTATTTGCCGAACGTGGCCCGAACTGCCGCGAATCATTGACAGTCGCTAATTCGTCATGCATGAGAAGGTCGGGGTCGAGGAGGTGAACGGCAGGCCGGAGTAACGAGAATGGGTGATGAGTGAGGTCTGCGCCGGCCACCGTCCACGGTCTTCACAAACCGTTCCGCTTATGGTACGGGCGGCATGAGATAAGCTGTGCTGCGATAAGCGGACCCCACCCCCACCTTGAACCATTCATTTCATTGTGAAGGATCCTCCGGCGTCGGCACTCAGCGCGACAGCAGCGTCATTATGAATTTTTAATCACATGCCGTATGTGATTCTGCGGACCACAGCATGCATTAATTCCACCGTTTTATCAGAACACGCACGATCCAGTCAAGCAAGCACGACGGCCGACCAAAAGAAGACCACACGGAACTCCCGCGACGAGCCCACACCCTTGTCTTGACAATGGCACCCACACTCGAGGCTCCAGACCCGGTCCAAGATGTGCTTGCCAGCCCACTGAAAGCCAAGCCGCAGCTCGTTGCGCCTGAGCCCGAGCATTGCCCCGGCCCAGAATCCGAACGAGCCGGCACGGCCGACTCCTGCGAGGGTTGCCCGAACCAGAAGATATGCGCCGCCGCGCCCAAGGGCCCGGACCCGGACATCCCGCTGATCTCGGCGAGGCTGGCGGGCGTGAAGCACAAAATCCTCGTCCTGAGCGGGAAGGGTGGCGTAGGCAAGTCGACCTTCACGAGCCTCCTCGCCCACGCGTTCGCCACCAACCCGGACAGCACGGTCGGCATCATGGACACAGACATCTGCGGGCCGAGCATACCGAAGATGATGGGCGCCGAGGCTGAGACGATACACATCAGCGGGGCGGGCTGGTCTCCGGTCTACGTCATGGATAATTTGGGCGTCATGAGCATCCAGTTCATGCTCCCGAACCGGGACGACGCCATCATCTGGAGAGGGCCCAAGAAGAACGGGCTCATCAAGCAGTTCTTGAAGGACGTCGACTGGGGCGAGCTCGACTTCCTGCTCGTCGATACGCCACCCGGCACGAGCGACGAGCACCTTAGCGTCAACTCGTTCCTGAGGGAGAGCGGCATTGACGGCGCCGTCATGGTCACCACGCCCCAGGAGGTGTCCCTGCTGGACGTGAGGAAGGAGATCGACTTCTGCCGCAAGGCGGGCATCAGGATCCTGGGGCTAGTGGAGAACATGAGCGGCTTCGTCTGCCCGGGCTGCAAGTTTGAGAGCCAGATTTTCCGGCCGACGACCGGTGGGGGCAGGGCCCTGGCGAAGGAGATGGACATCCCGTTCCTAGGGTCCGTCCCACTGGATCCGAACATCGGCATGGCGTGCGACTACGGGGAGAGCTTCTTCGACTCTTTCCCGGACAGCCCCGCCTGCGCGGCCCTGAAGAACGTTGTTCGGGGACTTGCTGGCAAGCTGGGGTTGGCGGCCAACACAGTTCTCCCTGATGCATGAGCAAGAAGACGAAAACGTTTCAACTGCGAATTTAGCGAAAAAGGATATACCCAAGACGAGCAAATAATCGATCGACGAAACTACTAGCAACAGACGACTGCAATGATAGGCTGGCTCGCAACACTGCAACAGATGCCAAGCAGCAAACTCCAGGAGACCGGCTAACAACGAACCTCCTATCCGGTGCTCCCAAGATTACCTGCCTACCCTCAACAAGGCTGACGGGCGAGGCTGCCCGGCGAGGCTGTCGGGCCGGCCAGCTTCTCACCCTGAGCCTAGCTTCTTGGGGATCTCCTCTAGATCCTCGACAGAGTCGAGGTCGAGTATCTTGCCGGTCTCGGCCGTGCTCCCCATCAGCTCCTTGGCGCCGGCGTACAACATCTTCGTCTCGTTGTTGCATGTGACCGGGAGGTAGTAGAGCAGCACGTAGGGTACGGATAAGCGTCCGTCCGGCTGGCGACCAGAATTAGCATACCTGGGACGCATAGCGGCATCGGGATACCCCTTCCTCATGGGGTCCCAGGTGGAACGCAGAGCAGGCTTGTGGGATATCCCAGTGTCCGATATAGAGACGTGGACGGTAGTTGAATAGGAGGTTCTGGAGAGGAAGCACTCACGAGCGTCAATGGGTAGCTGAGTAGCACAAACCGTGGAGTGTGGTCGGGTAGGTCTTCGGCCAGGTCCTCCAGGTTCTTGTACACCGTCTTCTCTTCATCCTGGCGGATCTCGCATGTAGTCTTGTCGATGTAGTCTAGTGGAATGAAATTAGACCAAAGGAATTTGGGAGATAAAAAGAAAGGAAGAGCTCAGCTTCACAAAATTTCTCCATCAGGATAGTCGATCCAAAATTAAACATACAGATGACAGCTTGCGGATCCTTTGCCCGGGAAGTCCCCAGCCTGAACTTGCGCAGGTGATCCTTGGTCTCCTGAGAGAATGAGTAGAGTCTTGCTTCGGAGCTCTGGCATCGTATACACTCGAGTTAGCACCGCGCGTAGGTAGCTTCAGCTTGAGATTCAGCTTCGTGGTCGATGGATGCCTCACCATGATTACCAGTGAATTTGAGGGAATGGAGATACGACGTGAATAGCTCAGGGCCGTATGCAAAGGGGGACTTCTCTCTCTCTCAAAGGAGGTCAATAGCGTGAACGACGTAGATAAACCCGACGATACGGAATAGATCACAATCAGGACTGGTATCGGGAGAACGAGAAAGCGCAGTGGAAGGGAAGCGGTCGACTCCTGAGGCAAGGGTTCTCTAATCTGCCTAAATCGCGAGTGAGGAGGTGAACTTGAGGTTCTGACTGCGTCAGCTGGGCAACAGCCTCACCCATTAATTCCAGTCGCTATCAATCCGATGGTCAGTGCCCCGCTACAAGAAGACAACATTGATACCCCGCGGCAAAGCCGCTCAGCGCCCCACCACAGCTGTGTGATTCCGGACCGCCCGGCGAACTTCACTACCGACAGGAACGCCGACACACACCGAGACCAAAGGCCAATAAAAACCTCCTGTAGATCCAAAAAGCGACTCGGTTCTCTGCACGGAATTTCTAATTCTGTGTCTCGAGCCTTTTCGTTACTGACTGCAAGGAAATTGAAGAGCAAAACCAAGGAACCAGCAGCAACGCACCTCCCGGCAGGTACTCTACACATTATCCCTCATCAGTGAGAGGAAACCCTGATGTACTCCCGCCTCGCCCAGGTTTCCAGACGCCTCTCCTTCGCAGCAGCAGCAGCAGCCCGGACAACATTCGTACCACTGAGCCAGAAGAGCAATCTACTGGTAGGAGCCGCCGGGAGTGCTGGTGCCCGGAGAAGAAACGCGATGGCTTCGGCGGACGAGCGCAACTCGTGCACAATCCACACTGCGGCGTGTCTCATCATTGGTGATGAGGTTCTTGGCGGGAAGGTATGTACTACTACAAAGGGAGCTCGCATGCTAGCATTATCACATATCACACGAAATCCTTCACATCGCCTTTCGGTCCATCACTCGCTCAATCCCTGCCCCCTTATTGAGAACAACTACCTGCACCTACCTGCCTCCCTGCATACACTCAGGTAGCAGGAGCACAAAACTGTGTAATGTTTCGTCACCGGCATTTCGCTAACTGAGACATGGTTGTGAGGAACAGACGGTCGATGTGAGTATACGCAAGCCCTCCTTTGCCTCTCGTCGAGCTGGAGTTCGCCTGGGACAACAATGTAGCTTCGGGGTGATCGATCCTAACTCTACCTCTCTCTTTCTCTCCCTCCACGTGACAGACCAACTCCGGCGCTGTAGCGAAGTGGTGCTTTCAGCTCGGCATCGACCTGAAGAGGATCGAGGTCATTGCCGACGACGAGTCCGAGATCATCGAGGCCGTCCGGCGGATGAGTGACCGTTATGACTTTGTCGTCACGAGGTAAGGCGACTGTGACACCAATGCCACACCTACCTACCTACCTACCTACCTGTATTGGTCCCTAGATTTGGGGGGGGGGGGGAAACAGACATCTTGAAAGTTGAGCTAACAACAATCTGTGTTCATTATCAAGTGGTGGAATCGGGCCTACGTAAGTACAGGCCCTACCTCTCTCCCTTCCCGCACCTAGCAGGTCCTACCTACCTAGGTACCTAGTCTCGTATGTCTGGAGTATCTGTCTGTGATGATGAACTCAATCTAACCTGCCGCTTCGCTTCTCACTTTCCTTCCTTCCTACCTGGTACCCACCCATATAGACACGACGACATCACCTACTCATCAATAGCCAAGGCCTTCAACTTGAAGCTGGTGCTCCACGAGCGAGCCTACGACCGCATGAGGCTGCTCTCGAAGCCGCACCCGTCCCAGCCCAACTTCGACTGGGACGAGGACTCGTCGGCGCGCAGGGCCAAGCTGCGCATGGTCGAGCTGCCGACGGACCCGAGCCGCGACCCGAAGGACCAGTTCATCTTCCCCAGGGAGGAGCTGTGGGTGCCTGTGTGCGTCGTCAATGGGAATGTGCACATTCTACCTGGCGTGCCGAGATTATGTGAGTTGAGTTTCTTGGCTCTATTTGTCTTGTTTCCTACCTACTCGGTTGTTCATTCTTTAACATACCTAGGTAGGTATGTCCGTCAAACTTGGATTGCTAACGGTTATTTCGTTTTTGTACAAAATTCATTAGTCGTGGCTCTGCTCGACGGCCTGAAGCCCTACATTCGGCCGCGGCTAGAAGACCCGGAGGCCAAGGGCATCTGTAGGGTTATGATCTCTACTCCGCTCTCGGAGAGCGCGGTGGCTGGCTACCTGACGCAGCTGGCCGGCAGGGTCGAGCCGATGGGGATCAAGATCGGGAGCTATCCGAGGTGGAACAAGAAGACCAACACCGTCACCTTAGTTGGGAAGTGAGTGCAGCCCCATTTCTCCCCCTTCCTCCTCTTCTTCGCGGCTATCTTTTGCGAGCTGGTTGCGTGGCGGCTGGCTGGCTCGATCGCCCTTCTCCTTCTCTACCTACGGACCCACCGAGATCAGCGGCTTACACCATAAAAATCGGCATCGGGTGAACAGGAACAAGGCAGCCATCGACAGCATTGTACCAGAGGTTCTTCTGAAAGTACAGGGGAAGGTCATCAGTATCGAGGGGGAGGATGACGACCCGAACGAAAAGGAGGAGTCCTATTCCCAATAGACTTGGGCACCAAGGTAGCTTGCTGCTGGTGTTTTGGCTGTTTAGGTACCTTATTTGGTCGGGTGCTGGAGTCCTGCAATCTCGATGGACATGCGAAGAATCCTCTCTCTCTCTCTCTCTCTCTCTCTTCACATATGTCGAACTGCAAGCTTGTCATCTATTGTCACTTCGCATACATACATGACGCCGGTGATGCCGTCGGGACTAGCCTCTTCCCTTTGAGTCGTTAGAATCAGTTCTGCCTACTGGTACCCGCCTGTACCCAAGGTACTTACCTACCTATTCACAACACTCTCGTCCGTTTCGTTTCTTTTTTCTGTTTTTTCGGAAATGCGGCAGTCTTGAGAATGCATGATGCATCCAACTGAAATGCCTCATCAACAACGTGCTTTTTTCATTCGCTACCCTCTTGAAGGGTCGTGGGTGTGGGAGGGGTAGAGGTCGGGAGTGGCGTGGCGTGCCTTGCTTTTTTGTGCCTAGCGTGGGGGAATAACAACCAGACCTGAACAACCATCAGGCTTATCCTAGAGACCTGATCCCTGAGATGATGGCTCCATCTACATTCACCGATGGATCTGTCTGGCTAGAACGTTTCTCGAAGTTTTCCCTTGCAGGAATTTATTGACGCCACAAAGCGAAGCGTACTTTGTCAAATATCATCTTTCTGGCTGCCTGCCAGATGGAAGCCCATATCTAGTTTAGCGGGAACGAAACTATTTGTCGTGCATGCAGACCTAACCAAGGTCGGTGGTAGGTACCCTCGTCAAGATCATGCTGGGATGCTCAGCGAGGAAGAAGATAAACGACTGCCTGCGACCTGTTTGTCGGTGGTAAGTACTCTCGTCAAGATCATGCTGGGATGCTCAGCGATGAAGAAGATAAAAGACTGCCTGCGACCTGTTTGGCAGGCTGCTACTCCATGCTCGGGTGTGACATTCACAAATGACACGGGGAGACGGGCAATGGCACTTTGCTCCTTGGGAGTGTGGTTCAATATGCATTATTTTACGGAACGAAGCGACGCCGCGACGGTTGTTCATGCTGGGGCTACCTGCTGGGCCAGTTCCCATCATCCCTGTTTGTGCTTATCTCGGATATCACCAGTGTCACGCAAGAAGCCTCTAACCTCTTTGGAGTTTGGGGGAGCATATTTGAACGGCCTTTCCATGCCCAGCTGTATGTCCTGCTTGCACACGGAGAGTTGCGATGGATAATAGCATTACATTTGGATTACTTGCTTATCTATCACCTTGTTCTTTGCAACCTTTCTTCTTCTTCTTTTCTTCTTTTCGTTTTCTTTGCTTGTTTGTTTTCTCTTCGATGCACCCGAGAGTATTGAGTCTGGCAGAGAGTCGTAGACACCTCTTTGGATTTGCCCAAAAGCGGAAATGCCTCGTGTGAGCCTGCAAGATAGGGTCTCCACAATGACAGCCGAGCCACCTGAGCACTACTGTACTGTGAGCAGAGTGGTTTTGTTCTTCTTCTTGTTAGTCGGCGACCCCGTGTGCGTACCTATATGTGAACTACTGGAGACATGATGAAAAGAAAGAAAGAAAGACAAGAAGAGCGTCAAGCCTGGGCCGATGATGTACTTGTGGGGGAACGCAACGCAAAGGAGAATCTTGGACGAGAACGCTATCTGCACCTGGCCAAGCGCTAGAGGAAGCCCGCTGCCAATCAGAAGGCTGATCTGAAGAGGGAGAGAGAGGAGACGAGGAAGAAAAATACCATCGCACCACAAAGTCTGGCTCTGGTGGATTTGAAAGGCCTCGTGCAATCTGCGATCTGGCGAGTGGTTGAATGGTTAATGAGACATGTTGATCTGCCCCCTTTTTGCAGTGGGGAAACATATTTCGACAACACTTGCCGAGGCGACGGACAGCCTCTGCCGAGAGTGAGAAACATCGAAAGCAGGCAAGGCAGGATTGAGGCTTATTCAGACTGTGATGCTGATGTTGACGATGACGACAGATGGTTCGTTTGGGCCAGCGGCGCAGGAAACATGGAAAGAAGGGCCTGATCTAGCAATGTTTCAGGACAGTGTACAAAAAATTTATAGGGTCAAGTGCAGAGTGCAAAACACCACCTCTCATGACCCCCTTGGTTTCTCGTCTGAAGGGGACAGAGAATCAGGAAGCGCTCTCGCGGTTGGAGAAGAGTGAGAGAAAAAAAAAGGTTTAGGGGGCCGCGCCGCAATCCTTAAGGCAGCCTTGTCAGCGTCTTGGTCCTGGCGCGGGCGAACGGGAGGACGCGGCTGGTAGGTTACCAGTGTGACCACGGCCTTCCTCCATGATAATCGTGATGACGTGCAGTCTGACACTTTTGCAAAACGCGTCCCCGCCGCCGCCGCCGCCACCACCCGGGATCTATTTAGCAGAGGCGCAGCTCGGGGAGAGGCTGTCACGGGTACCAAAGACCAAAAGGAATAAAAAAGCTGATGCGGCGAAGAGAGGCGGATGCGGAGATTCTATCCCGCCAAAAATTCGCCGTGGTCTTTCAGCAGCTTTGCGTGTCATTGGGGGCGAAGAGAGGGGGGCGAGCCTCGCTTTCTTTGGTGTGATAATATAGTAGGCAGGGAGACTGGAGATGTGTCACGATGGAAGACCGTTCACCTCCTGCCCCTCCTCCTGGTATCCAAGCCAAATATCGAGGGGCTCTACTTCTGCTGTGCTTTCTTCGTGATTGGACGAGAAGGGAGAGCTACTTCGCGCTGGCAGTATGCACTCCTTAGCAGATTTTTCTTATTAGCCGCCCGAGAAACAAAAGTTGGGGATACGTCAAGCAAGTCAGGCCAGTTCAGTTACACACTGGCGCCTTCTCGACATCATCGGTGTCGCAGAGGTCCCCTTCAACCGGCCCAGATGGCTGCCTTCACCAGCTCCAGAAAATGGTTCCGGCAGGTGGTCTCTCCTTGTGTCACTTGGGAATTTGTGGCTCCATCCCTACTGTGTGCTTGGTGTGTAGCTGGAGGTTGGGAGAGGCACCTCAGCAAGAGTCCTCCCCAGTGCTCTTATCTTCTTTATTAGTCCTATAGCTTCCTGCGCGGAGATGCATGCCTTGCACACGCATTTCGTGATGTAGTAACGAGGAACGAACGCTTTGTTTCACACCCAGGAAGCGGCGCAGAAAAGAAGCAACCGCATATCCACAGTGTGTCGAGCACCGTGAAGATTCATCTTGAGGCTTTCTTTCCTAGCTCGGGAACCATCCGTTCCTGTGGCCTCGCGCCGACTGGGCTGAAAATTGGAGGGGAGAAAATGGTAATGCCATCGGGGAATGGGAAAAGGGCTAACATTGAACACGTGAGTGAATACGGCACTTTTCATCCCCTTCGCCTCGCATCGCCCTGGAACTTGCCGGGCGAGCAGTAGCCTTGCCGAGAATCGAGATTGAGGGCATTGATCAGCCACCACCACCACTCTCGCCCTGTCTTGCTGTGTTGCCAGCGGGTGCGTACCTGCATTTCAGCCAGCCAGCACAGCAGGACAGCACATGGATGCGTGGCGGATGGGGCTGGTGTTAGTACAGCATGTTTGTCTCTTTTCATCCGTACTTTTTTTCTTTCTTTCTCTTCTTCTGAACACTATTGTTCGTCTTTGTTTAATCGATCGGCAGATCCCGCCTCTCACCCTTTCTCCCATCAGCCAAACACCCAACGGCGAAAGATTCGATCCAGTCGGAAGATAAACCTGCGTCTCGCAGTGTCTAAGAGGTTCACCCGCTCGCGGGCGGGAAAGAGAAGCTCGTATTTCACCGTCGTACATGCCTGTTCGACTCTCTCCCGCCTTCCCGCGCACGCTGCATGTCTTTGTCTATCGCTCAGGGAGTCTCATCTTCCCCTTCCCATCTCCCGCTCTTACCCCTCGCTCCTACGCTCTTTCTTCTTCTTGTTCACATTGGGACCATTTGAAGAAGCAAGAGCTGGAGCGTGAGCACCACCACCACTACTACCACTGTGCGTCCTCATTCGTCTGGTAAGAGGCTCAGCATGGTGGCTTCCTCTCGTCGGCCCCCTTTCCGAGCAGAGCAGCGGCGCGGCCCCCCCGCTTTCTCTCTCTATCTCTCTCAATCCTTTTTACAACTATCTCCGTATGGACCCCCCCCCCCCCCC
>PYST01000018.1:56555-68683 GCA_003049485.1 Ophioceras dolichostomum
CCCCCCCTATCGAGCCTATTATATGTACCGTAATAAGATGTCTGGATGTGATTCTTCTTGATGTCGTACAGTGTGTCAAAAAAGAGCAGCATGTGTGTGGCCGCTACGGCCGCCCGAGCTAGCAGGGAACAAGGGACCACAAAGAGAAGGACTGCATAGAGAGAAGCCGCCCGGACCCCCAAAAAGGGAGAGACACAGGAGGGAAAAGGGCTACGAGCCAATGAGAAGGTTGGAGTGGGTTGCTCTCCCCCTGTTGATTGCCCCTCTTTGCTCTTTCCTGGTGGTTCTGGAAGCCAGAAAAACCACCAGCAGCTCGCCGAACAGAAGTGACCCCCCCCCTCTCCCTCCACAGATCCGGGCATGCGCTTTTAAGTTATGCAGGCAGCCTAGGATGCATGTGTTAGTGGTGCTCCCTGCTGCGGGCGGGTGTTCCTGTTCCTGCTCAGAGTTCATGCTGCGTTTGAGGGAGATAGATGGTAGGATAGAGCTGGGCAGTGGGGGAGGAAAACAATGGCACGGGGGATAGTAGATGAAAGGGGAAAGAGAAGAAAGCGAGGGTGACTTTGAATTCTTTTTTCCTGCATGCAGACGTGTCTTGTACTGTGGTATGCGCCGTGCTTTCTCTCTTTCTCAACTTCGATGCTTCCCGGATGCTGTTGCTGTTCCTGTTGCTGCTCCTCCAACTGCAGCTTTGGCATCTGTATCGTCCAGAAGTCAACACCAACCGTGCAAAGTACCGCCCGCCCATCCATCCGCCCATCCCATCTACAACCACCACCATCCATCCACCCACATGGGCACCCGCTCCACTTGTGGTAACTCCACTCCACCTCTCTCACTGCAAGGTATCCCCATCGATCCATCCTCTCCCTTTTGTCCCCCCTCTGCTTGTTGCGACACTGCTGGCACCCTTTCTCTCGCGCGCCTCGGATACAAACCCCTTTTTTGCCAGTCGAAGGAAGAAAAAAAAAAAAGGTTGAGAATTGCACGTCAATTCCCTCACGCAATTCTTTTTAGAATTCCATTCTCTCCTCTTTCACGTTTTCTGCAAGCACTTTCCTTTTCAGCACGCCCCGTCTCAAACAAGCTTCCCCATAATATCCGTCACCGGGGTTGCCTGGCCGTTGGAAGCACAAGGGGGACCACCGAAATTCCTCCAGCCCTCTCTCTCCAGCACTCCTTTGCCGCCAATTGAACTTGCGAGCATATCATCAGAGGAAAGCACCAGACGCTGACCAGTCGCAGCGGACCTAGCCCCAGCAAAAAAGCAGCGCCTAGACCAAGCCCACCCCGGACTGGCTTGCAGCTCTCTCAACTGCTTCTGCTCCGTTTTGACCTCTTCTCTCTCCACCTCAACTTCACTCACTTCCAAAAGACAGGCGCTCTCTCTCTCTTTTTTTTGTCGACACCACCTTCATCCAATCAACAACAACAAGGGGACCCTCATTCCATTTTCGCCCTTTCTGCTTCTCCCATCGAGGAATCTCTCCCTTACCGACCTACTCCAACCCTCGTCGCCTTGCTTTCCTTTTCCTTCGTCAAAGCTAGCAGGAAGAAGCAACGGGGGTCAACCCACAAACTCCGAATCTGAGTTTCAGGTTTATCGCGAAAAGGCAGCTTGCTATCCCACGAGCAAATCGCATAAGAGAACGTCCTCCGCTCTCCCGACTTCAATCGCCGTGGATAGCTTCGGCAATCATCGCAGATTAGCACAATGGCCTCAAAGGTACGTGTGCTTGTTTGATTTTTCCCAACTCCTCCGCCTGCTAGGCACTGCGACTTGCGAGCTCCGGCGAAAGGCGATGGCCACGGCGGCGGCGCACGCGACGATCACCGATCAATCTTCTCGAGGTCGAATTTACAGCATTCCTCAACGCTCTGCTCCTGCTCCGCCGCGCGCCATTGCCCGCCAGCAGCAGTGGTAGCTGTAGCCTTGCTGCAATCATCGAAATGCCTTCGGCGTTTTCCTTGCTAACTCGTGTGCCGCCTTTTTTCTTATCGCCAATTCTAGTTCCTGCGAGAGTACAAGCTGGTAGTGGTCGGCGGAGGTGGTGTCGGTAAATCATGCTTGACCATCCAGCTCATTCAAAGCCACTTCGTCGACGAGTATGACCCAACTATCGAAGGTGCGATCGACCCTTGAATTTTTTTCCGTCACCATATTCGCCCGAATGGATTGGTCCTCTCGGCGAATTGAGAGTAGAAACGAAAACCACAAAAATGTCTTTGCCAGTACGCATGCTGACTGAAGGATAACGTACTGGGGGACATGCAGACTCGTATCGCAAGCAGTGCGTCATCGACGATGAGGTCGCCCTGCTAGACGTGCTCGACACGGCAGGACAGGAGGAGTACTCTGCAATGCGCGAACAGTACATGCGGACCGGCGAGGGCTTCCTGCTCGTCTACTCGATCACGTCGCGCCAGAGCTTCGAGGAGATCACGACCTTCCAGCAGCAGATCCTGAGGGTCAAGGACAAGGACTACTTCCCCATGGTCGTCGTGGGGAACAAGTGCGACCTGGAGGGCGAGCGCGAGGTTACTAGACAAGGTGCGTTTTGTGCGACAACAGTGTAGACGACTAACCTACCTACCTTACCTGTCTTACCCCTGCCTACCTCACCTACGGTACCTACCACACAATTTGATTGGGCGAAACAAAAATATGAGGAACGACCTACTACAGGACCTAACAATATTTATTTGTCTCCAAACAGAGGGTGATGCCCTGGCCCGGTCCTTCGGCTGCAAGTTCCTCGAGACGTCGGCGAAGTCCCGGATCAACGTCGACAAGGCCTTCTACGACATCGTGCGCGAGATCCGGCGTTACAACCGCGAGATGCAGGGCTACTCAACCGGCAGCGGCACATCGAACCCGGGAGGCCCGGCCAACAAGATGGAGGTCAGCGATAGCGACGCTGAGGTCGGATGCTGCTCAAAGTGCTTGCTGATGTGAAGAACTGGTTGTCTCTTTTTGCTTTGGAGTTCTCCCCCTTTGCTCGCTTACTTGGTTGCCGCATGACACGACCCGACCCGACCCGAACCCGATTTCCGACAAGCGAACTTACTTGACTTGCGGGAGGCGAGGCTTGAAAGCTACGTCGTCGTCGTGTTTTGGAGGAATATGTTAGTTGCGGACTGCGGCATGAAGAGGAGGATAGGCGAGTACACAGTAGTGGCCTAGGGTAGCCTGGGGAAGGCGAGAGGAAGGGCTAGCAGTAGTACTGGTTGTGGAAGCGAAAATGGATGTGGAAGAAGAGTGTGCGGATGTGGTTCCGGGGACTCGCGAGTCTGTAACATGCCTCGCCTGCAATCAGTCCTATTTCTTTACTGACAGGTTGTGTTCTCCGCCACCATCATTCTTGAAACCCCTTTGGCACTTGGAGCGAGGAAAACGAGGGGTTTCTGCAAGAGGGTTGTGGGATGGGCTGGAACTGGACTGGACTGGACTGGCTGCATTATGTCCCGGAGTCAAACTTCTTTTTTGGTCCCCCACCCGTTTTTTTACGTTTCCTGTTCTCTCTCCCCGGGCATCTCCTTTCTCTGGTAGGGTGTCAATCCGCCACCAGCATATCACTTACGTGGCCGCATGATGCATTCCCTAAAACCAGCCCTTTTTCTTTGTTCTTGCCCAGAAAGAAGAGGAAATCCCTCAAGGGACTGAGGGAGAGTGAGAGTGAGATTGGGAGTGGAGGAGGACAGAAGACAAGGCATTTTCCCCAGTCAAGTTTTTTTATTTTATTTCCCATATTCTTTTTCTTCTCATTCTTCCAATATGTCTGTCTGTCTGTCGTCTTGTCTGTCCAGATAGGCCACCAGGATCTTTTCTTTTCCAGAAGGGCTTATTTCTTTGTGTCGTTTCTCTTTAACTTGATACTCTTTTATTCTTCCGCGGGTTCTCATCGTCCCACCTGTTTGTCCCGCGTGATCGAAAGGGGAGGCTATTTGACAAACTCACCATTGGTCTTGTTATATCAGGTTTATTTCCCCAGGCTCTCTGCTCTTACATTTCCCGTCCCACTCCTCCCCTTGCCGTATGCTATCGTCTCCGCAGAGTAGTCGTTTCCTTTTTGTTGGTTTCAAAAGAGAAGAGCGTCTTGGTGTTCGAAACTTTTTTGTCCCTGGTTAACCCCTCGTCTTCCAGCTAGCCTAAAGGTGATATGCCATGTTACGCGGAGTCTTGTGTGATCCCATGGCCATGGATGGCCGATCGACTCGTCAACCAACCAACCAACGAGACCTGGCCTGCATTACCAGGAAGAGTAAGATGATAAGATGCGTACAAATATGGGCAAGGGCGAAGGACAACAGAGGCAGGTACGCGAGCTTGACAGCTGCGAGGTGCAGCAACATGCGGGGTTGGACTGTCCCAATTGTTTGGGCAGTCACGAGTTGAGTTGTGCACCAAAAAATTTGCCCAGACCAGCTGAAGATTTGAACTGCCTGCAGAGGCCCGCGCCGCGCTGACGTGCGTGACGGGTAGGTTCATGTTGCTGGCTGGGCTGGCTGGGGCTCATGTGTGGGGGGGCTGGGCAGCGCGGCCCCACGGCGGCATTGCCTGTGGGCTTCAGGTTGCTGCAGGTCGCCGTTGCGCCGTCCCGCAACGTCTGCCGAGCCGAGCCCCGAACAAGAATCCTGGAAATTCGCAGTCACGGATCCCGGGGAAGGTTTGCCTTTCCACAAAAATCAACGAAAGAGCGGCTCCAGATTGAGCAACAGAATCGTTGTTTCGTTCCCTCTTTTTTTGATCTCCCCTTCCTCTTCGATTCTTCTCTCGTCTCTAATTTCTGAATCCTCAGGAAGTCGTCTCATTGTCAAGCAGCATTGCTCCATTGTGCCAGGTTAGCCGGTGAGTGAGTGTCAGGAACCCAAGAGGCTACAAGTCCCAAGCTCTTTGTTACTAACCAGAATGAGATGAGACCCCCTTCATCAGCCGTAGGGAATAATAAAGCCATTGAGATTTGCCGTTCGCGCCTTGAGCTGGTAGAGCACCTTATAAAAGCTTCCAGATCTGCTTCGATATCAAGAGAATCCCTCCCTCCAACCCATCCCGAAACAACCTAACATACGCATTCCCAAGCTATCTAAGTAAGGTACAGCATATCAACCCAACCGTGGCATCATTTCCTCGCTTACCCATCTCGGTCACGCTTGCAAGAGCTACCGTCCTTTCTAAGGACGGTAGCGCCGGACGCCCAACATGGCTGACAGCGCAAACAGCTCAGGTTCCCGAAGCCGCTTCGAGTACTTTCCGGAGGATGCCAACTTCCGGAAGGTGCACGATGGCAACACAGACTATGGAGCATCGCATCGAGCAGCCGCGCTGCCGAAGATAGTGGTGAAACACCTAATTGGCGACGGTTCTCCTGCGCGCGACATCCTGCTGAACATCAAGGAGATCGACCCCGAGAGGAGAAACTGCGTGTTGAAAGCCAAGGACGGCGTTAGTGACGGCTGCGACGAAGCCACCGAGTCGGGCCTTTGCCAGATGAAAGCCCGTCTCTACTGCGCCGAGGAGAGCCACTCTCAAAAGTACTACATGTGCAAGCGCCACTACGATTCGTCAGTCTTCAATATCACGAGCTCGGTGAGCGAGGGTCATCTCACCGCCAAGGAGATGTTTTTGAATCCGCGCTGCTACGCTTGTCTGGAGTGTGCTGACACCATCCGCAGAGGACTGTACCACCACGCCATGGGCGTCGGTACTGGACGGGCTATCGTGGTGCGCGACTATCGAGTGGGATCTCCGCTTCAGAAGGATCCGTACGCCGATTTCCAACCACAAGTACCAATAGATGTCTCGCAAGCACATAACTGGTACTCTGTCAGCTCCCACATCACTGCTCCCTGGACGGAAAACCCCGGCTGTGGTGTGTTTCCTGTCGCCTAGGGCACCGGCTGTGGATGTCTTACGAGACTGGCGCGCCAGCCCCTATGCACGGCGCACCGGTACCAGCTGACGGAGGAGTGGTCGAACCAGGTCGACCTGGTCAGGGATCACATCCAAAAGGCAGCGAACAAGGCTCCATCCGATAGGACCCTGTCATGCAATTGCCGCAAGCACGATTCGGACCACTTCAGTGGCGTCTGGTTGTGCCTCGCGTGCATGCAGCTAGTCATCGCCTCGCCTAGCTACAATTCCGGGCAAGTCGGGAAACAGACACCAGGCGAGGCGCCAGCCACCCCGCACATGCCGCGTCCCCCGCCGTGGTCATCGGCCATGCCGACGGCGCAGGCTTCGGGCGACAGCAACGACGACGACGACGAGGAAGACGATGAGGATGAAGCGATGACCGAGGCGACATCCGAGTCTAGGTCTGTCACACCTACACCGTCAAATCCGAATCCTCACCTGAAACACCGCCGCTCCAACACTCAGCCCGCGGACGCGCCCTCCAGCAGCAGCACGGCCGCCCCCTCCAACTCCGCCGACGACGGCGAGGAGGAAATGACAGACTCAGATCCCTCGTCAGAACACACAACTCCAACCCACCCATGGACGATTAGCTCGATCTCTGAGGACGGATATACAAGGAGCCATGCGCGCGCGTAGTCGACATGCGGCAGGGCGAGGATGCCACGATGACGGACCCGGACGCCGAAGAAACGCTTGCCGCCGCCGCCGCCGCCGTCCGGACCAGCTGCTACGTCGTCATCGTCCCAGATGGCGGCGCCATCGCCCCCGTCAGCATCGGCGGCGACGGGCGACGGTGGCGGAAGACACGGCGCAAGAGACGGCTGACGATGATCTTGATTCGCTGTTCGGGGGCGAACTTCCCCCGGGCATCCTCTCCCCCTTCTCTGACGACCATGGTGCGGTTTCCGAGCCGAGCTCCCCAGGAGGGGGCAAGGGACAACAACAAGACAATGATGACCTTGTGACTCGCTTTTTTTTCTTTTTTAGGGAGCCGCCAGAGGGAGATGTTGACGAGTGGGAGACCGACGAGGAGGACAATGATGACGAGGGCGATGATGTAGAAGTTGCTAGTGGTAGTGGGACGGAGAATGAGGTGCCCGAGACGCCTTCGGGCTGTTACCAAGATATCGAAGCGCTTGAGTCCCAAATTCACGATACTGAATATGACACCGATGAGGAGGACACATCGAGTGTGGAGAGTGTGGAGTCTTAGTCCCGACTCTCGTCTGACTCCTTTCTCATCCCTGGCCTAGGGACGGACAATATTAAACCAGGCATCTTGCACAGCTCGTAATGTTTAATAAACTTTCCTTTTCTCTCTCTTTCTCTCTCTTTCTGCCCAAGTTGCCACTGAAACTCCCTCGGGACATATAGCCTTAACATGCCAAACACAGATGGTAGCCTCTCGAACACCGCCCTGCTCTGTTCACCTCGGTGGTCCATGAGAGAAGACTTTGACGCTATCTCCAACCTCCTCACTCATGAAGAGAGACCGGCCGCAGACAGAATGCCAGACGATGCCACCATCACTAGTCCTTCAGCCAGCCTGATGCCTTCTATCTTTATCTGCCCAGTCGAACAGTTCATGGCAACCTGGAATCAACCGTTCGGATTTTCTCATGGCAGCCTGACCGGCTCGTCCCGTTCGAACGCCCACGTCCAGCTACCAGAAAACTCCATAGTAAGCACCTCTTACATGTTTCCATCAGTCTTCCACCCGTAGAGCCCAAAGCTGATGACACATTTTGCAGGTTAGATCCGCTGCGAGCCTCATCCAGAGTCCTTTCTGGCTAGGTACCCGGTGGGCAGTGCATCTTCCCCTTCGAGCTTCCAACCTCGCATTGGCCAGTACCACGAAGCCGTTTCGGGTAAGTTCCTCTCTCTCTCGATCTTGCTGCCTTCGCCTGGCGTGTTCTGAATCCCGTTCTTCGTCTGAAACCTTCCCTCCAACCGCTTCTCAGAACTGGAGGACGGTGATGGCCGCTCCGTTGGCAGTCCCCCGAGTTCCTATATGTCGGCTAACCCATCTGTGGATATGACTACGCAGAACACAGACTGTCTTGAACAAGGCGTCTCCGGGACTTCTGCCGGCCAGCAGGGTAAGTTTTACGCTATCTGTTTTCCTGCAAGGTCCCGAAACTGACTGGCCTGCTTTCATTCTTCCCTCACGGCTCGACACCCCTCCTCCGCTTGTTGAACACTAGTCTCCTCAGGGTCGCCGTTTCGCCAAGCATCTCGTGTGGGCTCGGACACTTCGCTCTGCATTGATCAGCCCGACGCGAGAACCGAGGATGACGAGACACAGACAGGAATCTGAGGAGTACACTCACGTCACCCGGGCGGATTTCTATTATCGATGTTGTCTTAGTCAGGTCCTGTTATGGACTGTGGTCTTCGCGACACCGGTCTCCCTCCTGCCGCGTCAGACCAAGCCGCGGCCCGCGGCCGGTCTGGCTGCCGAGCTGGCTCGGTTATCAGATGGAGAGCTTGCATGTTCAAACATAGTCGATCTCGTCCCTTCCACAAGTCCTGCAGCTCAGTAGCCCATCTCGTTGCGTCATCTTGGTTGTACAGGATGGATTCCTTTCCGGTGTTCTCTCGATCGGGTTCGCAGAGCTTGCTCCTGGTAGCCTGTTGCCGGGCGAGTGCCACGTGTGAGCGACGTTTCACTCAGTATCACCAGCATCAATAACTTTGCCTGATCTCGAAAGACTCGTGCTCCGGCTGTGGTGATGGATCGAGCCTGCTCTCAGGGGACGGAACCGCCCTGCCGTTGGTCAACACCTCAGAACGCGAGATGATCATCGGGTCCCTTCTTGTCATGTTCACAAACCCGCCACGCACGCATGCCTGGAGTCACAGAGTCATTCTAACTTCGATGATCCCTACGACGTCGGTCTTTTCGAGGTCCACGCATACCAGGTTTTTCTCAGCCCGTGCTCCAGAAGGTTCCCGATGTGCCGTTGGGCATTGTCGACGCTACCTCTGGCTGAGTAGGATGAGGCTAGGCCCGCATACTGCTCGTCGTGATGTCTCGTCCTCACATCAACAGCGTCCTAGGTCGTGCAACCACACACGGCGCCACCATGAAGGTGACCGAGACAGTTTGGAAAATCGCCTATCAGGTCGTAGAGACCATGGCCAGCCGCACGGTTCATGCGCACAGCCCCTGAACTTAGACAAAGTGACCTACACACCGAGCACACCGGGCACGTCAGACGCGAGACATCACGGGGGTCACTGGGGCAAGCGTTATGGAGAAGCTCCATATTACTACCATTATATTCTCCCCAAGAAGTGGCACCTCAACGTGCGACAGTACAAAAATCAAAATCACCCAAGCTTGTTTTGGGTCTCGATCATCACTCCCCCTTAATGAGAGACAATCCTGAGCAAGTCACCACCAGCCCCCAGATCTCAGCTCGCCTCAAAAACAAGACATCTCCCATACATGACATCTTAGATGTGAATTTCATTCACTCGTACGCTCATCCACTCATCCGCTCATCCACCATTCTGACTCCTCCAGCTAGGCCTCGTGCCAGGAGCAAATCGCAGCAGTGCAGGAACCCTCGTCCCCAATCAGTCAAGTCAGTCATTGACATGACAAGACGTGATAAAACGCATATGGCATCGAAAATATCCATAACATGCGTACGCGTATGTGAAAATAGCTATTATGTTTTATCCAAAAGGAGTGACGAAGAAGTAGAAGTTTTTGGGGTGAAGGGTATCATAAGAAAAAAAAGAATCAAAACGCAAAAACCCAAGATTTCCCAAGCACGTATATGTCCATATATGTGCAGCATCCTAGCCAAAAAAAACCCATCCCCAAAAAATAAAATACCCCGATATATAATGTGTTAAAATTGCCCCCCAGTTCCAAATGCAGCCATGTAGATGCAGATGTATAATATTAAGGAGTGTATGTCGTCAAGTTCATGAAGGATCGTGAGAGGGGCGGGTATTCTGATAAAGGAATGACAGAATTATTGAAGAAAGTTGGGCATCAAGTCATTTCCAAAAAATAGAAAGTGTAAGGTAGTAGACATTACGCTTTTTAAAAAGGAGTGTGACGAAGGATTGGGAATTAAAAACAAAAATCCCCGGAGCTTGCAGCTTCATGTTCAAAGGACGAGCATGAACGCCGCGAGGATGGAGATGAAGAGTGCCGAGGCTGCGGCGGGTTGGTGGCTATTGATCGCCCCGGCGGTGGGAACGGTGACGGGCGGGCTCGTGGATGAGCCGCCTGAACCACGTGTGGTGGAGGAAGAGGAGCCGCCTCCGCCACCGCCACCGCCACCGCCACCGCCGGTTGCGGTAGACGTGGGCGAGGTCGCGGCGCCGTCGCCGCCTCCGGACGTTGATCCACCGCTGGTCGGCGACGAGGTAGGAGACGTCGTTTCCTCGGTGCCTGTACCAGTACCGGTGTCGGTGCTAGTGGGACTCGTCTCCGGCGTAGTGGATGTGGTAGGAGGAGTCGTCGAGGGAGTGGTGAGGATCTCGGGCGAGCTGGTGGAGCCGGGGTTGCCCTGCGTCCCGGAGCTGACGGAAGGGGTGGTGGTGACCTGCGGCTGGCCGCCGGTGGTGGTTCCGCCCGTGGGCGTGACCCCTCCGGTCGAGTTGCAGAAGGTGATGAACTGCTCGAACTCGGGCTCGAGGTACGCGCGCACGTCGACCTGGACGCCGCCCTGGTTGGCCGTGATGCAGTCGAAGCAGGCGCCGAGGTAGCCCATGAAGGCCGAGGTCGGCAGGCAGAGCGCCTGCACCTTGCCGTAGCGCTGGACCTCGAGGTACGCCTTGTTGCAGTCGTCGTAGCAGACGGCGGGGGTGATGGTCTGGTCTCGCTTGCGAAGGGCGTGGCTCAGCACGCGCTTCTCCCTGACGTAGTGGTGGCCACCGCTATGGTGGTCGTCGTCATCGTCATGGTGAGACTTGGTCTTGGTCTTGGTCTTGGTCTTCTTGGTGGAGGTCGACGTGGAGGTCTCCCAGGGCGGGTAGTGGGTGAGCGAGGCTTGCGAGGCCCAGACGCCGGTCGTGATGGTGCGGGTGTGGCCGTCGACCACCTCAATGATGACCTCCTTCTCGAAGATGCCGTAGCTCAGGCCGAAGGCCCGCGGGTCGAGGTTGAAGTAGTTCTCGGGGGCCGGGTAGTAGTCCGTCTCGCCCTCGGCCCACGACACGTACTTGACGGGCTTCGCCTTGACGCAGTACTTCTGCGGGCACACGAAGTCCTTGTCGGGACCGTCGGCCCAGATGTCGCATCCGGACTGCTTGGGAGGGTTGCAGATGAAGCCGGGCTTGCAGCCCCATGTGAGATCCGAGGTCGGCGCGAGAGGCGCGGTGGAGCCGGTGGGCACGGGGCAGACCGAGGCCGTGGAGACGGTCGTGGTGATGGTCAGCGTGGCGGGAGGCAGAGTGACTGTGGACGCGGGAAGAGTGATCAGGATCGTGGAGCCGGCGCTTGTGGTGGTCACGGTCGAGGGCGGGACAATGGAGATCGATGTCGCGGTGGTTGTAACGGGGAACGACGTGGTAAAGGTGTTGGTCAGGGTCAGCAGGCTGGTCGAGAACGACGTGGTGGTAGTTGTGTGATCCGAGATAACCGTCACCGGGAAGCTAGTCGTTGTGGTAGTTGTCGAGATAATAGTGGTCGAAATGTAGCTCGTCGTAGTCGTTGTGGAGTGGCTGGTGGTGCTGGTGGTTGTTGTCGTTGGCTGCGTCGTAGTCGTTGTGCTGAGACTGGTAGTTGTTGTCGTCGTAGTGGTAGGCGTCGTGGTCGTCTGCAGAGGCATCTATTAGCATCAGAGGAGCAAGAAAAGCAAAGCACGGAGAGAGCTATACCGTTGTGGTTGTCGTCGGCGTTGTCGTTGTCGTTGTCGTGGTGGTAGGCTTCGTAGTGGTCTAAAGAGGCATTTATTAGCATCAGGGAAGCAAGCAGCGCAAGCCACAGAGGCGGAGGAATCGTACTGTTGTAGTCGTGGTCGTCGTCGGCTTGGTCGTCGTGGTGGTAGAAGTTGACTTTGTGGTTGTTGTCTGTGGGTAAAAAATGATTTATCAGTTCTAGTTATTCACGGGAGAAGGGAGGCGGAGAAGATGGCCGAAGAGTGAGGTCGGCGAAGTGAATACTCGGCCTGGGGATCATTACATACCGTAGTAGTCGTAGACGACTTGGTCTTGGTTTGAGAAAAAAAAAGGGGGGGGGGGGGGG
>PYST01000018.1:68691-81718 GCA_003049485.1 Ophioceras dolichostomum
GGGGGGGGGGGGGGGGGGCGTTAGTTTCATATATTGGGGGCCGAAGAGGCAGATCATGATATGACCGCAGAGCAACAGCGCCAGAATAGCTCAAGGGACAGCACGTACCGTAGTGGTGGTCTTAGACTTCGTGGTCGTGGTAGTCGAGCTCGTTGTGGTCGTCTGAAATAGCACTTTGTTAGCATGGCCGGAGAGAACTTGATGGGCAAGGGACGGGGCCTGGCAATGGCAGCAGGCTACGTACGGTTGTGGTTGGCTTCGTTGTTGTCGTTGTGGTCGGCTTCGTTGTCGTCGTTGTTGTTGAAGTCGTTGTGGTTGTGGGCGTGGTAGTCGTAGTAGTTGTGGTTGTGGGAGTCGTAGTCGTAGTTGTAGTTGTTGTAGGCGTAGTGGTGGTTGTCGTCGTGGTGGTGCTTGTTGTGGAAGTGGAGTGGCTGGTGGTCGTGGACGCGGACGTGGTGGTGGTAGTGTACGTGACCGTGAGGGTTGTTGTGGAAAAGACGCACTTCTCCTCATTGGTGCGGCGGATGACCGCGCGGCCGTAGATGTACGTCGTCGTCGGCACTGGGACGAAAGAGCACTTGCTGACGGTCTGTATTCATAGGCAAAATGGTGAGCTCCCGCGCCATGCCAGTTCCTTACGGGGCGGCGCAGGGTTCTTGGTGCACATACCTGGGTAATGATCGATGTCGTGGTCGTGGTCGTCGGGACAGTAGCGCTACGTCAGGTCAGCAAAGACTCGATGAATTCGGGGTACAACCGTTCCAGAGCAGAGTCCAGAGCAGAGGTCGCATGAGGCCGAAAAGAGGTTCGGTTCCGTTCGGTTCTGCCTGGCACTTAGGGGCTTCCTGGGACTCTCAGGGAGGCAGGGGGTGCGCATAGAGCATCACTTACAAACTCTCAGTCGTCGTCGTGACGGTGGCGGTCTTAGAGTCGGTTGTAGTTTCCGTGGCATACACAGTCACACTATAGCAGTTCCGTTAGCCTCAGAGCCCGCCATCATTCGGCCTGGTGCATGAGCAAGCTAGATAGCTTTCTTTGCGCTGCAACTTACTAGCTCGTGTACGTCTGGGAGACGGTGGTTGCATAGACGGTCACCGTCTTGGTGCAGTCATTATGTTTGTCGCAACCGCCAGTATAGTCGATGTAGTCCTTGCAGTTGGGGCTCTGCTCGAAGCAGTAGTCGAAACACTTGTAGCCCCATTGCCTCTGGCAGTGAGTGTTTGTGCTAACGGTGTTCTCGGTAGCGACCTCGACTGTCTCGTTCCGCTTTGGGTAGAGCTGGTCTTCCGCGTTGGCCCCCAGCAGCGGGGCGAGCGCCAGGGCTGCGATGGCCCAGAGCTTGCGTGAGCGCACCATTTTGGCTTGGTGTAAGTGGTGCTCCTCACGGCTGCATGCGCAGGTACCCGTTTACAAAGAACGAGAGCAACCTGGCAGAAAAAAAGATGAAAATTCCCGCTTGAGTGTCACGGAATATCCCACCGTGATCACCTACAATAGAACGAATGTATGAGGAAAACGAATGGACCTTCAAGCAGCGAGTGGGTGTGAGCGAACGAACGGTGTGTGAGCGACTAGGTGGGAGAAGGAGAGAGAAGTGAGATCGAGGGATGGCAGTGAGGTGTGTACCTGGCGATCATATGTAAAATCAGGGCTGCACCACCTGCAATACACCGCAACACGAAGCTGGGCTGGGCTGGTTGGGTTGCTGGTCGCCTTTGGGGGTGCTAGATGACTGCGTGTAAGACAGCAGCTCCGACCAAGCTAGGCTAGGCAAGACGTGGTGGATGTGCAATGGATCGGCCAATGACGGGCGTTCCGCTCCCACGGACTCAACTCTGTCGGCAGCTTTTCTTTCAGCAGAGGCTTCCTAGCGAGGCCACTGCCGATCGAAAACTAGCACAGCCCTCTCTGCGATTTAGATGTGCGTGGAGTGACTGATTCGAACTGCGAACTGCGGACAGCGTGTGTTCGAACACGGTCAGGCGAGGCAGCTGGACTGGACTCAAAGGCCAGGCGTGGACTCGTCTGGAGAGTGAGAGTGAGAGTGAGAGTGAGAGTGAGTAGCTACAATACTAGCGACCGACTACGGCGAGCTTCTCACAGGAAGGGAGGGGAGGCAAGCGAAAAGGGAACAGAAGCCCGTGGACAAGCTTGGGCAGAGCAGGGAAAACAACGGATTATCAACAAACAGCTACCAAGCAGCTGCTTCCCTGTCCTGTCCCCTGCTGGAGCCCGCCCGGCTTTGCCTGCCTTTCTGCGAGTCTGCCTACAGTACCGCAAGATGCGGCATGCATGCACATACTGGAGATACACACATAATGGGCATGGGTGGGCAGGCATTGGCCCTGGTCGAGGTGACGGCGGGGGAGCTCGGAACGTGCAGCTATTCAATTTTTTGAGCGGCTCCAGAGGTTGGGTTGCCGGGGTCCCTCGATGGAGCTTTCCAGAATGGGGAGGTACGAGGTATCTCGTACCCTACGGAACGGAGAGGGAGGGATTGAGGAGGTCAGGAGCAGGGCGACAGGCAGGACCGACAAGGCAAGGAAGGACAGGCATGGTGTCATCCATCCAATCCATACAAACACCCTTGTTTACTGGACCCTGTCGATGTGACCCCCGGCGCCGGACGACGCCATGCCACGTCTCTCTCTGCTCGACGAGGATGGGAGAGACGGAACAGGGACAATAAACGACAGAAATAGAGATGAAAACCGCGCTACCATTCTCCCGCCCACGCACCACCTGCTCTCATGCTGATGGACGACCTCTGCCTGATCTGGCTCTCGTCAACTGTGACTGGCCTCTCGGCAATACGGGCTGAGGGCTCAGCGAACTCACCAGTTGCTTGTGACTCGTCCACATTGTGGCTGGATGACACAACTCCGAGCAATCAAGGGCTGGCTGAAAAAGTTCTTTCTCGGTATCGCTAGCGTGGAGGGGGCTTGGCTGCTTCACAAGGCAGTTCTGAGCAGTGCTAGCACAACTTTGGGGCCTCCCAGGTCTTCAGTACCGGGGCTAATTCAGGGAGAGAAACAGGCATCGCTTGGATAGAACATTGCGTGTTATGTATGTAAGCTTAATTTACACGGGCATTTGTGCAAGTTGGATGGATAGAGGGGGAATGGAACGGTCGTTCCTGCAGGGCGGGCGAGGCGAGATGATGATGGAGGGGAATTGGCGAGCAAAAAAAGGGCCATCATGCCAACAGCAAGGGATAACAGCAGAGGGGAGATGAACAAAGCTCGATATTTTTTCTTTTCTTTCTCTCTGCCAGGTCCCTGCTTCCCGGACCCCGCGGCGAAGGGAAAAGGAAAACAAATCGACAGGGAAAAAAAACCGAGAAAGAAGCTTCCCTCCCATAGATCGTTTTGCGGGCTTCCAAGGTGGGGAAACGGGTGTGGGACAGCGGCACGGCCGTGCTCGAAGAGAGGGGCTGGCCGGATTGGTGAATGCAGGCCCGGTCTTGGCGCACACTTGGTGGGGGAGAGAGACGAGAGGCGGAACAGGGTTGGGTGGGTGGTGTCACTGGCGGGCGAACGAGAGTGTGCGAGTGAAGAAAGAGGCAGCACCAGCAGCAGGAGCAGCTGTCCCTCATCGTGTTCTTCGTTGTCAACCGGTCCATGAGTGGCCGGAGAAAGCCACAGTTGCAGGGGTTCGCTCGTGATGGGTGTCCAAGAGGGTCGCACTGCGGACTGTATTGGGCCAAGTGAGGTTGTCTTGCTTGCATGATGGCCAGGTCGGTCTATCGGCCTGTAGTCGTGGATTGTGATAGGAGGCAGTCGTCGTCCTCGACATCGCTGTTTAGCACGGTACAGAATACGGAAGTAAGCCGATCCTGCCTGACTGATCACTGGGGGAGCAACTGACAGAACTGGAACCGGTCCGGCCACAGGAGCATTCTGGGATCATTTCCCTCCCACTTCCCTTCTTTTTCCGTCCTCTTTTTCGGCCGCGACGAGGCGACATCTTCTCCGGAAGGAGGGAGGAGTCAGCCCGCGAGGTGGTATCCTGGTAGATTAGGAGCCCACTGGACCTCGAAATATTGGAATTCCCCGGTGGCGACAGTTCGGTGGATGCCGGATCGACTGTGGCGCCGAGGGAAGAAAAAAAGACGCTGGCACATTGGTGGGAGATGGTACCTCCTTCACAGGCTCACAGGGGGTACCCCAGAGCTCTCTGAAGACGGGAGGGGAGGGTAAGGCTGGCTGGCTGGCTGGCTGGCCAGCGGGACAGACAGCAGAGAGTATAGTGAGGGGTTTTCTTCTCCTCGGTTCTCAGCCACACCCAATCCAAAGCGGTGTGCTGGCCACCTTCTTAGTCCGGATGAACCACGTGCGCTCGCCTTCGTCCTTTGTCCGGCGGCTGACAAGCTTGACAACGCCCATGATTGCTGTGAGAGGTCGGAACAGACGGCAGGTTCAGGTACGAGGTGCCTGTCATCGTCTCTGCCTGCTCGCACGAAAATCTCACCTTTCGTGGGTTATTGGATTATTATTATGGGAGGCCTTCGGACGAATTTTTGTTTTGTTACCGCATCTGGCAGCCCAAATCCCTTCGCGTCGGCGCTTTTTGGCGAGAGTGATGATGATGCGAGAGAAAGATGCCCATCTCCTTCTGCTTTGTCAGTGTTGACCGACGGACTGTATGCTGCCTGTTCATGAGTGAGATCTATTTCCAGTTAAAAATCAGTTGGCATGTCATGTCACGGGCCACTTTCGCCAGGCTAGCATGTCGATCGACCAGGGCTCCCCCATGACAAAAAAGTTGGCACACCAAAAAGGGGCCACAAAGAAGAGGCTCTAGAACGCTGTCATTTTACCTCTCCCTCTACAATTCTATCAAATATATCGGGAATCTAATAGCCTCTTCAGATAGCTTGGGCTTCCGGCCTCGTTTTTCCGGAAAATTGGTGTGAAAAGTATGTGGTTCGAGGTTTCTGGAGGCTAGGGCCCGGCCCTCCGCGAGGACCCTCCAGCCCGTACGTTGGGAGACTTCTGCATGCCGGAAAACGTCGCTTTTTGAATAAGGATTTTTTTTGGCATCCAAATAATCGCAGATGCTTAGGATGCGTTTTTTTTTTTAGGCGTGGAGGATACGTCGTTGGGCATTGTGTGGAAGCTGGAAAAGTGGTGTGGAGCGGTAAAGAGTTTTTTTGGTATGCCAACTTTTTTGTCATGGGGGAGCAGGGGCAGGGAGATAAGCTAAGGACCCCAACCTCGCTGCTTCTCTGCCCTCTGCAGCGTGCTTGTTGCAGGTGTCCTCGGGAACTGCCAGGGGCTCAAATACCCCAAATCGAAAATCGAAAATCCTCCCAGCAAAAAGTAAAATGAGCAGAGTTGTTGGTAAGACCAAGGTAGGACGTGACCTCGTCAAAGATGGACCATGCAGGCGCTTGCGGCTTGCTGATATCGAGCCGTTGGTAGCATTGGATCGCCATGATGGTAAGACTTTTTTTTTGTCTTTCCTTCTCAAGATGTGCGGTGGTGCGGTCAGAAGAAAGTTGGGGAGCCAGGCGGGGATTCTCGAAAATGGAGCGTTGATTGCTCACGCACGCAAAAAAGAGCTGGTCCCCGCTATCGGCTGATGAGTAACAAATCACAGTTGAACAAGGCGGGGGGTTGGGACTGAGCGGGGTCTTGGTCCCGCCGTTCGACCAATCCTAGTCCTCGGTGGGTCAATAAATCGTCTTGGCGGGGCTCTGGGCGGTGGCCATCCCGACGCCCTACGCCAAAAAGGGTAGCTTCGAGGGATGATCCCCCTCCATCACTCAATGGAGCATTTTTTTCTCTGTGCGCATTCGACACGGACGAGAGAATTCATGGACGAAGCTCAGCTCTTCTGGAGGCTCGATTGTGAGCCAGCCAGCGCAGCGTCGCCGCACCGCACGGGAGCGGGACTCAGTCTTGCATATTGCTGCTGTTGGTAGTGTCGGGGAGTCGGGGCAAGGTACGAGCCCAAATCACGCACCAATGCTGCGATGCTCTGCACCTCATCCCAATGATGCATACTACGGAGTAGGTACCGACGCAGCAGCGCACGCAGCCGTCCATCCATCCAATCCCGGTAGGTATCAGCAACCCGGGAGCAAGAGCCTCTTCCCTTCTCTCTGCCTTTCTCTTCTATTTTCCCCTCTCTTTACCGCCCTTCTCTCATCCTACCTACCCGTCAGAGCGCGGGTCTCGACCGAGAAGGAGCAAACCGCACATCTGCCTCCGAGGTAAGTCCATTATTAGTGTACAGTACCCGTCCTGGTTACTCGTGGTGACGACTGTCTGATGGATCGTGACCCACGATGGTTGCGCGGGCATTCTTCGTTCCTCCGAGCCGAATGCGGTTCTAAAATGCTCCAGTCCCTTGCTCAGCAGCCGAAGCTCCCAGGGACCTGCCATTGCTGTCCTCGCAACCCACCATCGGTGGATGGGAGGATGGCAACCCATCACGGAGCACTGGGCAGTCGCTGATCCTGGCCAGACTGGCGTGGATTCCGTAAGAACCTCCCTTGTTCCCCTCTTCGTTGCACCCCTGCAGTTCCCACTGTCAGCTTCGGTCCCCACATCCACAGCACCATCAACATGCTCAATGGCTTTCGCCTCACGACATGGAGCTGTGAGTTTGGCCGACCGACTGCCTGCCGTCTTCCATCCCACCTCCCAAGTTTCTCCCACTCTCTTGTTCAGCCGACCAGGACCGAAGACATTTTTCGAAGCCGGGCGGCGGCAAACTACTGTGTATCATCGAAGGGATGAAGCCAAAAAGAACCAACAGTCGCTGGCTCTCCCTCACACTGAGTTCTTGGGAGCGAGCAACAATCTTCGAGCTCCTTCCTTCCACTGATACGTCGTATGCACGAAGTACGTTGGCCTTTTTTCCCCCTCCCGCGCTTCCTTCTCCTGTTCGGCCAAATTCATAAGCACTTTGACACTTCCTCGCTCATATATTCTCAAGATTGCATCAATGCCAACTCAATCCTACCTTTATCGGCTGCCGATTCAGTCAGAGCCGGCGGACTCTATTGCTTGGCAGAAATTCCTGGATCATGATCGACCAACAGACAATTCATTTCTGAGAGATGGGCGGCAAGGACCTGCAAGAAACGAACCGAAAGCCGCACCAACAACACATTTCATTTCGTCCGCCAAGTGGCATACAGATCGTGATCTAGAATTTGCACAAATGTGCACATGAGTTATATGGACGGAGGTTTGGAAGTGGGCCGATAGATGGAATCTCCCGTCCGCTCTCGCAGCAAGCGACAAAAAAAACAGCATATTAAGAGAGTTGCTGCTCGTCGGGTCAGCCGGCCGTAGGCAGGTTGAAAGGGCTGAGATGGGGAGAGAGGTCGTATAGCACCCTCCTTCGGAGACGGGAGAGCATCTGGTGTGCTTCCACGCAGGATGCTGAATATCCAGCTTGGGAATGCAACATTGACGGGGGTCATCCGCCAATCACAAGCGGGCGAGTACCCATGCTGGTACGAACTACATGCTCACGATACCGAGGGAAACAGGAAGGTCTTGTCTCGGCCTGCCGAACACGAAGGGCGAAGAATGCGGTGGCTCCGTGTGGCTGCCGCCTATCTGCCTGCATGAATGCGCAATTGTATTCGCTCTGGCAGTCCCCCAAGCCCCTCTAGAATGAATGTTCAGGAGGGCGCAATGTTGCCCATTCTAGCCCTGGCTTGCCTAACACATACCATCTGAACACCACCAACCTGCACCACTCAGCAGCAGCAGCACTGCAACAGCGGGCTGTTTCTCGCCACACATCCCTCCTTTGGTCTGGTTTGCTGGTTTGCTGCTTGTCTGCTACTTGCGGGCCTGCGGCGCCTCCGCCCCCAAGTTCCAGATCTACGGGATTGCACAGCCCGTTCTTCCCGACCACTATTCTAGAGGTTGTAGAGGTGCTAGAGGGAAGCCTTTCTGAACAGGGTCGGCGTGTATCGTCGTCGCTTGCCCTACGTCGTCTTCCGTCCACCAGGCTCAAACACAAATCTCAGCCTCCGGCTCCCAGCCCTGTCCCTGTCAAGTTAGACCTCAACAAACGGCCTCAAAGGTTTTGACCGCCGCTTGACTGCTGCCGGTCCTGTGCGCGCACACGGTAGCAGGAGGGTCGAACAAGCAACTAAGGACTTGCTTCCTTTCCGCAACTTCTTGTGGTGAGTGAACGGCCTTCCTCGATAATCCAATTGACTTCCACGCCTCCCGATTCCATATCGTCCCCCAGCATCCGGGCCGGAGCCGAGATGGCTTCCTTTGAGGCGCAACGACCACAAAGGCGAAAGCTCCCTCAGGCTTGACCACATGCGTCTCAGCCCGCTGCATTCGTGACCCCAATTGCTGCATTCGTCTTTGTTTTGTGTGTTCCCGTCAGACACTAACGGTCGACAGCAACAGCCGGCACCGCCAATCTAAACACATTCCAGTGGTGATCGCCGCCCAGAGAGGCGAATCGAGACAGGTCTTTTTGTTTTGTTACCCCTTCTTGTCCACCCCAATGGTGGCTCGCTCTATGTCTTCTATTCTCTGCTCGTGATCCCTCCTGCTGCAAGACTTGATCTCAAGCATCACAGCGCACTGCAATGCTCCCTAAACTACCACGGCCCTTGCTCGCTTAAGGTGCCGCTTGGCTTTTTATATAGCAACATTTTTGATTGTTACTATTGCTCCTCTTCTATACTCCATCGCACAATCTCAAGAACACCAAGGATACCTAGGGAGAGATTGGGGAGGGAAAGGGGACGCATCGTCGTTTCGAACAACTCGAAGAACTTTTGACAATGGCCAGATCATGGTTCTCCTCACTAGCCACGGCCACCGCCGTGGCCATGGCCTTCCCGCCACTGGCAGCCGCTCAATATTCCGGGTGGAAAGCCAACCAGGTCAATGCCACAATGTGCTATTGGTCGTCGCTGAGAGGTGAGTGAGCTGCACTTTTTGCGATGCTAGTTGTGGTGGGCGTTGACCGGTCTGCTAATCAATGCGGCTTATCACATCAGCGGCCCAGGTTCGTGATACCGTGTATATGGACGGCGGTAACATGTATTGGGTGGCGGGCCTGAGCAATGGGGAGTATAGCGGCCCATCGCTAGACGGTAAGTATCTTCATTCCTGCCCGACTTGCACCAGTTTGCGAAGCGGCGCGGAGAGGCCATGGGAACAACCAGCTGGGAGACCGACTCTGACTTGATTGTCCTCCTCCATCAACCACCTAACTTCCAGGCAACTTGCTCGGCCTCATATACACTCTCAACTTCAGCAAGCCGTTCAAGACAACGGACAACATGACCGCGCTCTTCGAGACCATCTCTACTGGCGGCGGCAACATCGCGCCCAACTTCGTGGATGGCGCCATGCTCGTCAACGACTATGAGTTCTTCCTCTATGGCGGTCTGCTCGACTACATAGATACGCCACCCGAAGGCGACTCTGTCATCTCATACCAGCTGTATCAGGCTCCGGGGACCGACGGACAGACCTTTGTGCGTGGTCTCAGGCGGAACAAGCTGCCTACCGGCGTCACGCGCTACGTGACGTACGGCGGAGGCGCGAGCGCCCCGTCCGAGAAGAAGGCCTGGTACTTCGGTGGCATGCGTTCGGCAGTTGCTGGTCCTATCTACAACCTCATGAAGACCACGCTGCCCATCATGCCTGTCAACAACTCCAACTATCTCATCACGCTGGACACGTCGCAGTCGGCAACGGGCACGTGGCGGAACGACTCGCTGCCGGACAACATCCGCTCCCGGGCCAACCCGGAGCTCGTGTGGGTGCCGTACGGCGCGAAGGGCATGCTCGTAGCCATCGGCGGCGTGCTCTATCCGGAATTCATCTCGACCTTCCACAACTCGAGCAACCCGCTAGCGAGCGACGCCCAGAGCCGCCCGTTCATGTCCGAGATCGACCTCTACGACGTCGCGACCGGCACCTGGTACAAGCAGCCCACCTCAGGGCAGGCGCCGCCGCCGCTGGCCCGCGGATGTGCCGTGGTGGCGCCAGCCCAGGACCTCTCCAGCGTCAACATCTACTACTACGGCGGCTACAACGGCATAGACCCCAAGTCGGACTTCAACGACGACGTCTACATCCTGTCGCTTCCCTCGTTCATGTGGATGAAGATCAGCTCGGGCAAGGCCAGCCATGGGCGCGCGGGCCACAAGTGCGTCATGCCGTACCCGGACCAGATGGTCGTCATCGGCGGCTACGCCTCGATGCCGGGGGTGAGCCCCAAATGCGTGGAGGGCGGCATCGTCCAGGTGTTCAACCTCACGTCGGGCAAGTGGCTGGACTCGTACGATCCGACCAAGTGGGGCAAGTACGGCGTGCCGGAGATGATCCACATGAAGATCGGAGGCTCGGTCACGGGGGGCGCCACCTTGAAAAGCCCTGAGGCCACGGGCTGGGCAACTCCCGGGCTGGCCTCCGTGTTCGCCACCACGTACGCGACCTCGTCCATTGCGACCTACTACCCGTACTCTTCCGTCGGGGCCAGCAACAACACGAACCCGGACCTCGTCAACGGCGGCGGCGGAGGCGGCGGCGGCGGCGTGCCGAACTGGGTGGGCCCCGTGGTGGGCGTCATCGGCGGCCTGATCCTGCTCACGAGCATCGGCGTCGCGATCCTCGTGTACCGCCGCCGGAAGCTGCTCAGGCGCGGCACCGCCTCAGCGGCCGGCGGCAGGGGAATGAGCGAGGCGGGCACGGAGAAGAGCAGCCGCATCCGCGCGTGGGTCTACGGCGAGTCCAGCGACAACACCAACAACAAGGAGCCCACGATAGCAAACACTGAGGACACGCCTATGAGCCCGTACTTCGACGCAGCGAGCCCGGCGCCGCCTCAAACCGCCCACTCTGCCACGCCTGCTGAAAGCGCTAATGGTGGCGCTCATGGCGCCCATGCCGCCGCCGGCTTGGCGGTTTATAACCCTCCGGTGGAGATGGACAACACAATGGTTGCAGAGCTTCCAGGTAAGTCAACCAACTCTATATCGCTCGCTTTACTCCCCCGTTAGAGGCCACCACCACCCAGTTATAGACGAATATCAGTACCAGCTAACCCTTTCCCTCACCTCTGGCTCCAGATAACTCCCGTGCATTCGAGCTCCAGGACACAGGCCTCACCCCTGTAGAAGTAATCACCAAGCACACGGCCGTAGGCCAAGCCTACAACAGCACCAACGGCGGCTCCGTCCACAGCTCAGGCTACTACTCCTCCATGGCTCAAACAGACCACGGCTCAACCGTCTCGCGGTCCTCAGGCCCCTCAGGCCTCCGCGCCCCGCCCGCCCCCGCATCGCCTCCTCTAGACGGCAGCATGCTCGGCGCGGCGGCGGCGGGTGCCGGTGCAGGTGGTGCCATCCTACGCGGCGGCGGCGGCTACGACTCCACCACCTCTGCCTCAAACAGGCTCGACTCGCCACCACTCGGCACGCCACGAACCGGCACTCCCCAGCAACAGCAACAGCAACAGCAACAACGCTCGCGCTCGCCCGTCTCGCGCCTCGAGTCCGGCGTCTCGGGCATCAGCGAGAACGAGCGCCGCCACCTGCGCCAGATCTCGGACGAGACCGTGTCGTCGTTCAACACGAGCGCCGGCGTGCCGTCGATGCAGATGCAGCCGCGCCCGCTGCACCTGCCCTCGCGACAACAACAACACGTCGTCGAGGAGGCGGCCGAGGACGGCGGCGACGAGATGACGGCCACCTCGGCCGGCTCGCCTGGCGCGAGTACGCTCAGCCCCGTGAACCCGCTCGCCGTCGGCACGCCGGCGATGGTGTCGCCGCCGAGCGCCGGCGTGTTGGGGGAGGCGGCTGATTATCTTAGCGCGCAGGGGTCGTCCTCTTCTAGGCAGCAGGCACAGCAGGGGCAGCAGCAAGGGCAGCAGGGGAACAACACGTCTAGTCCGTTGAGGAGGAGCGTGTTCCGTGAGAATGAGGATGATATGGGTGGGAGGCATTAACGGAACAAAAACAAGCAGGATGATGATTCTTTTCTCGTTAACTTTTCTGTTTAGTTACGACAGGCGGGTTGGTTTCAACTGGTTCTCCTTTTTTGGTCTTAAACACTGTGATGCGGATTCTCTGGCATTTCTGGTTGGGACAACACACTCCTTCTCGGTATATAGTATGATATGAATGCCCTTTTCGCTTGTTGGGCTGGGCTGGGCTTGGTTGGTTGGGTTCTACTTCCTTTCTTTGTGCAGCAGTCCTCGAAGGGCTTGGACAGGTTGGATGCTAATGAAAATGAATCTTGTAACCTCTCTTGTTTAATCTATGACGAAGCTAGCGTACTCTTTGTGTCCCTTTTGCTCCTCCTTGATACATCTACGGTCGGCAGACTGAGGCTATCCTCCAAACAGGTGGAGGAGAAGTACATCTGTCCACGACAACCGCCACGGTCACTCTCACCACGACAACACCTCATCAGATTTGATAAGTATGACCGTAGACACAGCTTTACAGGTCCTAAAAGGCCCTTGTATATCTGCTAATCAACTCGGCGGGAAGCTCGTTAACGATATAGATGCCGAGCGTATTGTCTACAACAAACAAGATGAGAACTTCATGCCATTTGTGGCAGAACAGCCCGGATCGCTATCAGGCCTTGATCAGGCCTGCTTCCACCTCCAGCGAATAGAACAGAAACGGCGTAAAACGGTCATTCCTCAGCATCCCGCTGTATGCACCAGCGGTATTTCGGATACGTCCCTTCGTCAGAAACTCACGGACTCAGTCCTGGATATTTTTACTGGAATGACTTCAAGCCGGATCGACTCGGTTCCCTGCAATATTTCTTTCCACATCCCGTCCACATCCTCGCGTTGCTGCCGGCTGGAAAGATGCATGTCGAGCACCAGAAGAGATCGGACTCGCCGGCCATTTAGTTTAAGTACTTTCCCCAAATGCGCCGTATGAACATGGACACAATGCTCATGCAAAACAGAGCATGTCTACGAGAAGCGTACAGACTTGTCCTACCCCCCCTCCCCCCTCCCCCTTTTTTTTGGAGGGGGGGGGGGGGGGGGGGGGGGG